>CABFOQ010021572.1:0-13519 GCA_900660455.1 Gephyroberyx darwinii | reverse complement strand
CACACAGTCACATGCAGGTTAAAAAGGCCCGGCTGCAATCAGCCTTAATTGGCCGCAGCCGCTGATTCCAGCCTCAGCCTGAGCCTTACCCCCGCCCCCAAGTCCGCCACAATAAGTTAAATCTACTTTCTATTTAACAAAAAGAGACTATGAAATCAGACAATTCAAATTCACAGCAGACTTGCCTCCACATTTCACTGTAGCGTCCTGTTGCACTCTAACCGCTCGCTTCCAACCGTCTACTACACGGAACCAAAATGGGATTTGGGTTTATGTAACCATGACAACCTGTATTTTAATCGTGATCCCTGTGATTAGAATAGATCAAAGCGCTGTTAGAGGATAATTCCAATAATATATCATTGATTATATCTCATGACACGTTTGCCCACAATAAGTTACGACAGTAATGACGGGAAGCTGCAGTAATTGCATGTCTGACATTCGAGACCGTCCTAGATTTATGGTGCGTGATTAACCCATGTACACGATGACACGTCTGAGTACCAAAAAATAACAACAGAAAATATACTCAGTGTTATCAACTTCATGTAATCACGACGGAGAGTAATTTAATATGAAAGGGACCTGACCTATTGTTAATGCTTATCAACTGCATCATCACATAGAGAATTAACCCTGTGCCCTATTCCTGGCCATTAATGTAATTGTATTAAAGGTTTAGTGTAGATTAAAAACTAGACACAATGATGTCAATACACTTAACTATTATTTGAGTTAGTGTTGTTTCTACTGTTCCTCGTGGGAATGAGATTATTTATACAAGAGACGATTTCTGGACATTGCCATTAAGGTAATGCTCATGATTTATTATTACACTTCCCCAGTGTTGTCACACTGTCAGGGGAGGTGATATTTCATGCTTGGCCTCATGCCAGCGCATTCTTATGGCCAGACATTATATCTGCTGTCCACTCGCTACCCCTGCTCACATATAAGCCCCCGTGTTGTCTTCAGCCTCCGTTGTTTGACTCTGTCCACCTCTGCAGACACCCATTCACAGGTAACATAAGAAACTAGGCCATTATTTAAGGATTGCAATGTTATCCTGAATTTTCTTTATATTTCTGAAGTGTTTTGGAGTTTTTTTTGTTTTATTCAATTTGGATCAGTCAGGTAAGACTGGATGGAGATTTCCATTGTTATTTGAATTGAACAAATTTAGAAATTGCTGATCAGAGACAAAAAGTCCAGTTAATATCAGTGCCTAGTGTTTGGTAAAAGCTATATTTGTCTGTGCATTTATATTTCATTTTCAACTACAGCTTTCTGGAATATGCCCATGTTGTTGGATATGGATCTTGCCGTTGATTTAATTTGCTAACAATTCTGCTGAGCTGCCACCAGTCATAATGTGCTAAAACTTAGGTGATGCTGAATATAGGGGAGTGACCCATCGCGTCCTTGTTTTAATTCCCGTGTCAAAGAATGATGAAGGCTGCCTACTAGGTAGCGCCTCCATGGGTCATGTTACATTGTGGCTCAGTGTCACCCCTGAACTGTACTAATACACATCTCTGTTTCTCTCTTGTGTTTTGATATCCTCTATCCCTGCATGTGGCGTGTAGTGTAGTTTGTGTGATTTAATTGCAATCTTGATTGGAGGAAAGGTACAAATTAAATTCTTTAACTGTTTAACAGTGCAGTGTACATCAACACCCTTTAATGTCCTCATGTAAAAAGAATCATTGTCTGTGTTATCTATTAACTACTCTACTCATTTGTCCCCGTTAGTTATTACAGGAGAGTGATACCCCCAGACCAATGAATGCCAAGATGATTAAGGTGAGCCAGCTATATTCCACAGCACTGATCCCCTGCACGTCGAGAAGGGACACGCTGTCACATGCACATGCATGGGCCTGGCACGTTGGGCAACGGCTGGCACCCCACAGTTATCTGTAATAGGTGTTATCAGCCGAGGGTCTGCATCACTGAGAGCTTTACCCTTTACTTCATCCTAAGAATAAAGCGTTATCTTTGCACATAGGCATGCCGTGGAGTTGGGCAGTCAAAGGTCTTCTCAGAACAGTTTTCCATACACGTTGTAGATGAAACACGTTTTGACATTTAACAACCTGAATAATCTCAGCAAATATTTGACAAATGAAGCATGCAATAGATCTATAAAGGCACATTGTCTTGAGCCTGTATTGACAAATGCATTTTCCGACAGCCGAAGTCGAAGATCTCGGCTTCTCGCAAGCTCTCGCTCAAAGTGAGTAGTGGTGATATATTGTACATTATACAGTATATTGTGATACATATTATAAAACCAATGCATGTTTTTGTCATACATTGACATAAGAGGGTGTTCACAAACCCATGACAATGCCTCTAGCCTGTTGAAGGCCTATAGAGCAAGTTCTCCAAAGCAGACTGAGACAGTATGACTGTACATCGACTAGATTACTGTGCACTTTCTCTGATTGTCCTACTCAGTTTTGATGGATGTCTGTTTCATCCATTCAGATTCTGCTCCTCAATCGGGCTTGTGAGGATTTGGAGCGAGAGAAGCAGGATAGGGATGAGGAGAAGGTACGCTACCTAGGGGAGAAGTTGCCCCCCTTGCACCTATCTGGATTGCCATTGGCTGAGCTACAAGTAAGTGTCAGGGCGTCATCAACCAGGGGAGAACAGTTTCTGAGTTAGATCTGCTGATCTGTAACAAGATGAATGAGCATTCTGTATTAAATCTTCATTTCTCCTCAGAAACTATGCAAGCAGCTTCATGAAAAAATTGACAATGTGGATGAGGAGAGATATGACTGTGAATACAAAGTGAACAAACACAACAAAGACGTAAGTTCCTCTGCACAAGTTCCTCTGTTTGTCCATATCCCATATGTGTGATGACAGTTCAATACATATATATATATATATATATCCCATATCCCTGGAAAATCACCCAAGTACTGCCCCAGTTTCCACATGTTTAATTTTCCATTCTCTTATTGAGCAGTTCCATTAATTGTCTCTTAATCACAACACAGATTACAGTCTTGGTTATCATGAATCTATCTTTAATAGAGGCTTGTTCAATTAAAAAACATTGAACTTCCTAAAAGCATGTGGATAAGGCCAATTTTGTTCTAGATGTTTTTCTCAAGTTTGTTTCAGATATTTTCTCACATGTCATATGTTTTTAGATCCATGAGCTGAAGCTGAAGGTACAGGACCTTGGAGGCAAGTTCAAAAAGCCTGCCCTGAGGAAAGTGAGGGTGTCAGCAGATGAGATGATGAGAGCTCTCCTGGGCTCCAAACACAAAGGTTCTATGGACCTCAGAGCCAACCTTAAGTCTGTGAAGAAGGAGGACGTCAAACAAGACAAGGTACAAGATCAAGACTCCCAAACCTCTAGTCTGAGCCTCTGCCCTGAAAACATTAGGTGCCCATTTTCACCACATGAAAACGTATTGAAAGTACAAAAGAGTGTGCGGTCCATGGTCAGTCTGCTCCAGTGCTTCTTTTAGATTTTATTTAGCACAATTCCTCTTTCTACTTTTTTCTGAATGGAGAGAACTTCATCAGGTACCCATATAGGTGATGAATCTTGACAAGGTTTCTCACAGTTTCAGGATTAAACCATAACGCCTCACTGTTTTTCCTGTTTTTGTCCTTCTTTTCCTGTTTGGTTCATCTCACACCTCAATCCTAGGTGCTTACCTCTGAAGTGAGTGACTGGCGTAAGAATGTGGAGGCCATGTCGGGCATGGAAGGCCGCAAGAAGATGTTTGACGCAGCCGGTGGTGGACAGTGAGGCACTCCGTGAGGAGCATAGCAATGGATGGAGCAGAGGAACTAGGGACAGGAAAAAGGATGAGGAGGTTGTTTAGACAGAAATATGGAAAAGAAATCTCTTAAGCCAAATAGGTTTGAAACATTTTAACATGGCCATAATGCATAGGAATTAAGCATGTAGGTAATAACCAAGTATAACCCCTGATAGATCAGCAATGCCTCCATTCAGTCGATGGCCATTTTTGGTGCAACGACTGAATACTGTAGTGAGTAGTAGCTCATTGTTATTTATTACAGAAGAAAATGCTCCGTTTTGCTATGACATGTGTAGACTATTAGAATGGAAATAAATGAACAGGTATTGTTCCAGTCGGTGTGCCCTGTCAGTATTTGGCTTTATCATGTTTCACTTCACTGGCACCCGGTGGTTTATGTGCGGCGCGTATGAGGATGGAAAGCAGCTTAGCTTAGCCGATGATGGATTAAAGAAGACAGATGAAAACTCAAGGGCGGGGGCATAGCAGGTGTTACCTACTTAAATTCAACTTCATAATGTTTAAATAGATGTTGCAGACGCAGCCATAAACGGAGTGAAAAGGCATCTACAAAGTGCATCGTCCATTTTAAATGTAATAGATGAATATATCTTCCGGCGCAATTCTAAATGTAAACTGAAACTTTTTATGGTGAAAGAGACAAAGTTTGGAATTTTTTATTAAAAACACATTGAGCTGATTGAATTGAAAGAGAATTGACCTACAGTCTTATATTTACAAATATACATGTTTAGATATTTCAATCATTTGTGAGAAATAATTAGTGAAAACAGTCTTTATGGAAAAGCCTCTTGATGAGTTTCAGTAACAGCTCAATGATAGGAAGAAATGACGGGGACGTGACTTTTCAGCAGATGGTGGATCTTACACTCTGGCACTGCCACACACACACCCACACACACACCCTGGGCACTGTATTTTTAGCTGCGTTGTTCTGTCTTCATAATTCCTAACCTTGGAAAGCAACACTTGAGCTGGATAGCACAACCTGCTGGCATTGTTTGCATGTGTGTGTGTGTGTGTGTGTGTGTGTCAGTGGGTTGACTAGCTATTGTCACCCAGCCATTGTTATTTGAGATATGAAAGTCATGCCAAACGCCAACAATAGCCTGAGGGCCACTGGAAATTCAGTTCAGTTGGCTTGTTGGGTGTTGACAGTTTCATGTCACACAGGTCTCTTAAATTGTAAAAGTGTGTGAGACTATGTAGTTTGTGTATGTCTGACACACACACACACACACACACACACACACACACACACACACACATACAGGACAACAATGGCGGGTTGTGCTATTCAACTCAAATGTTATGGTGTCATATGGTATCAAATGTTGCTTTCCAAGGTTAGGAATTATGGTGCGAACCATCTGATATAAAGTCACATCCCATTTTCCTATCACCGATCAGACACCTGGATCCTATAACACACATGGGCGTGTTTGTGTGTATGTGTGTATGTGTGTCTATATGTGTATTCATGTTGACACAGGCATTGATGACAGAGAGTTTCAAATAGTGCAAATGTTCCAGATGTGTTATCCTGAAGAGCACATTTAATGTCAACACTCCATGATGGTGAAAGCTAAATGCAAAGGTCACCAGGCTGGAATCCCACGTGAAATTTCTTGAGATGATAAACTGTACCCGTCTGAGATACTGTGACCAGCGTTGGTGAAAGCGTGAGTAAATATAACTATATCAAAAATATAATTTTTATTAGTCATGGGATGACACACACTGTAATTCACACTCAATGCCACTTGGTGGCAGTCAACAACCGCACTATCTAATACTGTAAATCTTTATAATATAATTTATATTATAATTCAAATATAAAGTGGCTGCATTAGGCTTTGGAAAACACCAGAAAGTTGTGTCTTAAAGTTTGTCTTCAATATTAATATTTTCCTTTTAATTTTCTAATTAACCAAACTTTAGAGTTTGGAGGCTTTTTTGTAAAGATTCAATTAAACTTGAGTGAAAGAGAAAACTATTGCCCATCATAGAAGAGAACAATTCTTAGATTAGGTTTTTTTGTGGGGGTAGAAAAACTCATTTCAGCTCAGCCACAACCAAAATTTACAAAGATGAAGAAAATATTCCCTCATCACTTTCAATGGCTGTGGCACACTGGAGGAACAATGTGTTGTACTCTAATCACCATATTAAACTGCTCAACTGAACTTAGAACTTGATAAATAGTATATGAGTATTTATAACAATGTTAGAATTATATTTTTTGCACACAAAGCCAGAGCAATAAAAAGGTTTTGCAGTGAGGTTTGACAAATTAGACAGACGACTACCTCCGTGAGGGCAAGGGTGGATATTAATTGCTAGAGGAAGAGCTAGAGGAATCTCTCTGTCTCTCCCTCTCTCTGGCTCATTTCCAGTAGGAGGAGGAAAGGAACCAGATTTCCACAGAGGTGTAAGAGGGAATAAGTGGAGTCTGACAATAAACAATTACCTGCCATGGCCCTGAGGTGCGCCAGTTCATTTCACCCATGGAATCACCCAAAGGAAGAGGAAAAATGAGAGACTTAGCCTGCAAAGAAAACACTAAAGCAGATTACAGTGTTTGTTGTGTGTGCACGTGCTGTGTCTGTGTGTGTGTGTGTGGTCTCATGATACATAAGTATGATTGATGTCATTAATCTTTGCTGTATGAGTAGAGTATTTATTGCTGTGGGGGCTTGGGGAAGACTATCTTCCAACAATATTGGGATATAGCCGCAAACAATGCAGGGCGGCCTCGTGGTTAGACAGACCGCCCTGTAACCAGAAGGTCCCAGGTTCAATTCCCACAAGTCAATGTTGTGTCCATCAACAGACCCTGAACCCCTAGCTGCTCACTCATGCACCAGCTAAATGCCTAAATTGTAGTTGTCAGTTAGTCTGGTGGACGGGACGATATCTGTATGTCACAGAGGAACACAGTGTGACAGTTGTTTCTGAAAATGCAGAGATATTGGTACACACATTTATCTTTGAACCTTTCATTTTTCAGGGAAGGTGTTTGTTAAAGATGCATGCTCTTTACGCACTGCTTTTCATAGCATCACAATTACACACACCTGCATGGATGCAGCGCTGCTTTGCTTGAGGCAGTTGCTGAGGCGGGGGAGAAATGTACTCATTTACCTTTCCCATTCCAAATTTCCCAGCTGTGTTGGCACTTCCAAACTGGCAACCTTTCTGTCACAAGCCCACTTCTCTGACCTTTGGGCTCATGCTGCACCTAAACAGCTTTCTGTGGTGATGTGATAAAGGCAAATTATCAACATACTGCAGACAATATAGGGGTGGTAATTGTTGTCTTTATATTGAGGCATTATATCACACTATTATCTGACACTATATTTGGAGGTAATAACACAAAAATATGAGGAATAAAACATATCAAACTGTCAGATCGTGTTAATTGGATTTGGAATGAGGGGTGAATTTTGTTTCAACCTCAATGAAAGATTCACAAGCTGTAGAGAGAAACGACTGGAAACAAATGATCCTGGCTAAGAAATAAATGTGTTAGTCACTGATAATCCGTTTGACCCATCCAAAAGGTCAGGGGTTAACTTCTGCTCACTTTGACTCAAATTACAATAAATGATTATGCTTATGTGAAGCAGATCTCATATGATATCTTTTATAATTCCAGCTGAGTTTTCTGTATCAGTGAATCTACGGCAGTGGTAAACTCTCATCATGATTTGTGACATATTGGTTGGTGTTTTTTTTGTAGGGGAGGAGGCTGGGCCTGGAGAAAGTAAGCCCTAATTACTAGTTGACTTGAATTTGTAATTTTGTACATTTTCCAAAATGTTTTTGTGCTTCGCTGATGTTACTTTAAAATGGAGCAGCAAGGGCTGAGAGGGGAAAGACCAAGGCTAAAGGAGGGGATGTCAGGAATAGGCCATTTATGTGTGTGTGTGTGTGTGTGTGTATCTTTTTCCCCACATAATGGTTGTTTCAAGGCTGTTTCATCAGCTGCAGCAGTGATTCAACAAACCTGCTATAGGCTTTGGTCTGTCCTTGGTCCCTTTTATATGCAGCAAAAAACTATGAATCGGAGAGGAAAGAGAGTCAATGTGGGACTGAAAAAAGGAATCAATAGATTTTACTCAGTTGCAATATGCAATTTTAATACACCTGATTGCACTATTTGCTTCGCTCAGCATTGCTAGAATGAGACAGAGTCAGTGTGTGCACATGCATTCATTATTAAAGAAGGTAAATGCGAGATAGTATGTTCAACAGTTTCCAATAAGGCTTTGCTGCTGTGAGTTTTAGACAGTGTGCCGTTTCACTAGACGCAATGCATTCACCTCGCTACCTTGAAACGAGGCCTGTCGCTAAGCTTCCAAGCAAGCCTGGGCATGAATCCAGTTGGCAGTGGTGTGGGAATGTGTAACTACATATTTAAATGTGCAACTCACCAAAATGAGGAAAGGGGGTCATAGAAAATTCTCCTCTAATAACCAAAACCCTTTATCTCCTTATCCCTCATCATGGGAAAGGCTTAAAATAAAACGTAACAATCAATCACACTGCTCCTCATGCCTAATTCATGCAGCCAATGTGCATCTTAATCCCAGAAATGCACCATCCACACTTTCCACCCATCACCTCTAATGGTTTGAGTTAATCTACAATAGGTGCCCGTGGCCTCGCTTGCTTCCCCTCATTGATCTGCTCTTGAGCCTATGGGGCGGGGGAGAGGAGGCTGATGGGTATTGGTTTTGGACGCCAAAGCTAGCCAGGGGTCAACGAGATGCATCCAGTAAAGATTCTGCTAGCTTTAATCAGCTGGAGGCAAAGGACTGCAGGCTACTACAGGGAAGAAATCATGCCTGAATATTCAGCTGATATAAGATAGTGAACCAGTTGGCTGCAGATCCATAGAACTTCATAGTCAGAGTCAGGTATTTATAAATGGACATATGTGATATGTATATGACGGCACGATATAAAACTAATGGACATTTCTTAGTACTTAGGACATTTTGCCATTGGAATTAAAAACCCACCACATCACACACAGCATCACACACAGCTTGCTCAGCTGATGCTACCATGCCCCAGGTCTCCTTGGAACAATTGTGTGAACAACCTGTCTCAATACATTTTTAATAGGGTTGTTGGTATTTTACCACCTCCGAGGGTATAGAAAAAAAAGCAACCATGGAGGTAACAGTTCATACACATGCGCCCATTGTTTGGCAGTAGCATGATATATTCTGCAAGCTACAGTGGAAACAATGTCCAAATCTTTCTGCATCTTTCTGGTTTGGTAAACTGGAGAGATTAATTGCAAAATGAGATATCCATGGCTCCTCCTCTGACAAAATGATTGCTGGCATGAAAAATTAAACTCACTATCGACTGTTCTAGATAGCCTGAAACCTTTACTTACTAATTAATATTACATTAATTTAATGTATTATTTATTACAAGAATAAAAGGTTAAAACACCATACAAGGTATTTAAAACACTTTGGGTCCTATTCACCAAGCAGCAAAAGAAGAAAACTATATCAAGGATTTGTGATTTGTGTGATTTGTTTTGTTTTTTTTGCAAATGTTGAGCAATGAACGTTATGTAACACATTTTTCCAAAAATGGATATACAGTGTTCTGGAATGAAACCCTTCAGATGTTGTTTTGAGAACGCTAAATGCTAAGTAAATGCTATACAACCCTTGTTACCACTTAGCTAAATGATCTAAAGTGCTGTTCTTACCAGATGCTCATGGTGTCAGTGGCTCGCTGACTTGTCTGTCTCATCTGTCACTGCTGCAGTGTGGCGCTAATGAAGTGTAGCGTTGCAAGTAATTAATCTTTACCTGCTATTAATTGCCTTATCGTGTAGTCTGTTCTTATCGCAACTCTTGATGTCATTACTCAAAATGCTCCAACGTCCTTGAAAAAACGGCTCACTCCTTTCGTCCCTCCAGTTTGTGTATTTTGCTGTGTAACCTCGATCAACCTCATTGGTGTCATCCGTGAGAAAAAGAAAACAACGATGGCATCATTTTGATACATCTTTCTTTTTCATTATCCCTTTTCTACCCCTTTTCTTTTCATGCATAAGGGGTAGTTATGACCCAACACACATCCATAACCGATGAGTCATCTTAAGGCATAAATTCTCTCACATGTACTGAGCCAAGTCAGGCACATGCAACAACCCTTTAATCAACTATTAATGAGAAGTGTTGCCCTGAAAGAGCTAAAAAATATAGTGCATTTTTCTTTTGTGGTGGAATCTGAAGGTTTGTGAAAAGGGAGCAGTCAAACTAAATACTATAGTACTATAATACATGTGAATTATCACTGAAAATAGCAACTTCAACAAATAGCAAGATCTTAGTACCTATAGTGTGCTCAAAGAACAGAGTACCCAGGCTATCCAAAACAAAGACTGGATCCTGTGAAACAAGCATATGTGCAAAACACTTTTCCTGACACACTTTGTTTCAAGAGGCAACTTTTTTTTTCAGAGCGTTGTTTAGGGTTCACAACAGTACACTCAGCTTCAGTCTGTGTCTGTTAGACTATGCATCAAACCGCACTGTATAATGAGAGAGAAAAATACAGCCAGTCTACTTTCAAACCAGAAACACAATAACTCTCTGGGGAGTAGGCCTACACTGATGTGACACATTGTTTTGAAATTAAAAAGTTCTTGAGGAGGTTCCAAAGTGAAAAAAAAACTTGAACTTTTCAATCCAACTCTCAAACTTCTCTCACTCAAGAGTCAGAATTATGTTATAGGAATTTGAATACCACAGGTCCCTCCACAGTAATGCAGGCCTCAAATGTAATAAAAGTCAAAGATGAAGGAAGTACTTAGCCTAGATTGGTATTCCTTTTTCAAGGGTACTCAAAGTTTTACTCATCCCCAGATACATGGTGACTGAGGTAAAACCAGCGTGATTATTCAACTCCGACTATCTGCCCTGTCCTTGTCATTTCAGATCAAGGACCCTTGCAGGCCCAAGATTCTTCTGGAAGGTAATTGGTGTTAAAGGTGGGTTGCACCTTTTCCAGCAGACAGCCTGTAATAAGTGAGGTTGGAGCTAGCTCGCAGATCTTACCCAAGTGCCAAAGTCACTGCTGGCACTATTTCCATTTTTACAATCCCTCTGCAAAACTCATTTTTGGCTCCGTCCAGCTATGTGTCGCTGGTCGGGTGCGGGAGCCATTTTTCACTCCATGCTCCAGCTTGTGAGGCAGCCATATGGAAGGGGGGGGGACCTGGCTGAACTCACGCTGGCTCTCTGCTGTGGTCCTAATATTTCACCGTCTCAAGGTCATACGATATTTATAATTCCTCCCGGCAGTTTGGAGAAAGTTTTAGGAAACTTTTTTTTAACAAAGTGCTTGTCAAGGCAAAACAAATATACAAAACCGCCTGCAATGTTTTTGTTTATTCTCATAAGAAAGATATTTTAGTGTTAATCATGGCACATCATTAACGTCACACTTGTTCTGGCTGAATATGAGAGACTGTCCTTTGCTTCATTAGACTTTGACGCTAATTAACAGTAATTTACTCGTGCTGAATGCGGGCACCCTTTGGAGTTCAAAATGTCGTATCATGAAGTAAGTAATGCTGTGTTGTAATGAAGATGTGAGACTACATGACAGATGAAGCAAGAAGATGCAATAGAGGTAGAATAACTTTGCCTATTGGATCATTTTACCATTCTGTCAAACAAGGACACGATTCATTAGGCCTATTACACCTTAACACACACTGTAATTCACTTGATAATAAACTAATAAAGGGTGTAAATGTTAGCTTACTTTGGTCGCACTCTCAACAGTATGAATTGAAATTTGAAATGAACACTACTGAAGCTTTATACTGTAGCTAGCAGAGCTGTCATGCACTCCCCCAGTGAGATATCACTTTAGTGTGTATCAGGAGGAATCATCTCAGCCACCCTAAAACCCATTTCCTTTCCTTGGTCCGCCTGCACGCTATCTGTCTGCTTGACTTGTTTATTTCCCTTTTGGTAGAGCGAGAGATACCAAAAAGCATCCTCCTTTTTGCGTGATCCAATTTGCTGAAATTCACACTGCTATCTCTAAATGAGGGGAGGGGGCTGCAGAGTTTTGCACATCTGCTGGAAATTGGAAACTCATTTTCTCATGGATGATTACCACTTTCAAAACTTTGTGATTTGTTTTCATACCAAAAGAAAGTTGCTGAAAATGGTGAATTTGAACGCTGCAGATAACTTATATCTACTGTGCAAAAAGATCAGCATTTCATCAAGTCATTTTCATACTGTGTTGCTAAGTGAGCAGCATTAGGAGGAAGCTATTACATTCTCCATCATGCCATTCTTTTCCAGCCCTCCAGGGCAGCATCCAAAATGAGTTAGCAGCCAACACACAAAGACTGCTGCGTGACAAAAAGAGCTTCAGTAGTGACACTAATCACATCACATATCCACATGAAGAACAGAGATTGCCTGAGCTCAGCTGATCTAATTCACATACAGATGCCACACTGAGGGCCCAAAAACAACTTTCACCAGATTTCAAAATCAATCTGTAAAAAAAATCCTATGCTTTTACAAACTGAATCCAAACAACTGTGATGAAATGTTATCTTATCTCCTTATGTGGGTGGGAAATGGAGGGGGGAGAGCTCATTTAGAAAGACTTGGTTGGGAGGTGAATTATATTTGCAATATAAATGAAATAATAATCTATATACGTACTTGCCATTTTGTGGACAGGACTCCAATTGGCCATATGCCATAGATTCTTTTCACACTGTAGAATTGACCTACATTCACACTTGCCCATTGTTTACATTGCAATGCTCAAATGATTGCTCAACAGTGTGAAAATTCCTTTAGAGTGAATTACACCTTTAGGTTATTGATATGAATACAACATTTTCAATGATTGCTTATGTAGGGAATCCACCACCTTGCATCAGCCCTGCTTTGGTGGTGCAGAATTACTCAGTTGGAGCAATTAGAAAGCATGTAGACTGAACTGGAACTTGTAGAAGAAAAGTTTGGCCAAACAATGCAATCGACTATTAACTCACTGTCCAAATACAGTGAATTAGGCATGTAGCATATCTACATCATGCTGAGCTATGAGTTGCAAAAACCCATGGATTTATTGACTTATGGGACTTGGAGAACACGCTTCACTGTTTCCCCTGCGTGTTGACATCACCGGTCCACTACGGCCCCGCCTCCTCACTCCGCTGATGCTAATCCCCCTTTGCATCAGCACCATTTCTGGCATTCTCACAGCGCATTTTCTCTGAGAGAGAGAGAGGGGGGAGAGAGAGCCATAGAGAGAGAGAGAGAGAGAGAGAGAGAGAGAGAGAGAGCGAGAGCGGGAGAGACTACTGATTCCGGAGCCTAAGAGCGAAGAAGCGTCAGACGGCCGCCAGAGCATCTCGGTTACGCACGGTGTAGAGGCCCCATCGACGGATCGCCGCGCTAGAAACAGCCGAAGAGAGAGTCGAAATAGCGGGGTAGAGGGCCGCAGACAGAACTAGTAATGGAGAGCCTGCTGGATAACCCAATGAAAGCCGTTCTTTATCTGAAGGAGCTCACCACTATCGTACAGAACCAGCAGAGCCTGATCCAGACGCAGCGCCAACGCATCGACGAACTCGAGCGTAAGGTGGAGGACCTGATAGGGGAAAACCGACAGTT
>CABFOQ010021570.1:0-34013 GCA_900660455.1 Gephyroberyx darwinii | reverse complement strand
TCTATAATGTAACTACCATAATGTAACTACCATAATGTAACTACTATAACGTAACTACTATAATGTAACTACCATAATGTAACTACTATAATGTAACTACCATAATGTAACTACCATAATGTAACTACCATAATGTAACTACCATAATGTAACTACTAAAATGTAACTACCATAATGTAACTACCATAATGTAACTACTAAAATGTAACTACCATAATGTAACTACCATAATGTAACTACCATAATGTACCTACCATAATGTAACTACTATAATGTAACTACTAAAATGTAACTACCATAATGTAACTACCATAATGTAACTACCATAATGTGCCTACCATAATGTACCTACCATAGTGTAACTACTATAATGTAACTACTAAAATGTAACTACTAAAATGTAACTACCATAATGTAACTACCATAATGTACCTACCATAATGTAACTACTATAATGTAACTACTAAAATGTAACTACCATAATGTAACTACCATAACGTAACTACCATAATGTACCTACCATAATGTAACTACTATAATGTAACTACTAAAATGTAACTACCATAATGTAACTACCATAATGTAACTACTATAATGCAACTACCATAATGTAACTACTAAAATGTAACTACTAAAATGTAACTACCATAATGTAACTACCATAATGTAACTACTATAATGCAACTACCATAATGTAACTACCATAATGTAACTACCATAATGTAACTACTAAACCAAACTATTACCATTGTTATTATTACTAGTCCAGTGACTAGTGACTATTGAACAGCAGCCGAACTACTTTCTGGAGATCTTGACTGTGAAGTATGTTGCCACAGCCCTGGAGGCAGTTCACTTCAGGCCGGCAGGTGGGTGATTACTGCTACAGACACATTCATCAGCCTGCTAGTGCTCGGTGCGATGCCGGTGTGTGTCGTGACTTATTACACTAGCCGTGGGCTTCCCTCGTAATCCCGTCCTCCGTCCACTAAATGCCACAAGGCTCTTTTTTCCTCTCCCCCACCCCGACGTCTGAAAATAGATCCTCTGATGTCATCTTAAGAGAACAGAGCAGCACGGAGGAAACAGTTCAACCCAGCTGGAATTCAGCGAGAGGTAACCCTCACGCTTCCCAGTTGCCTTGGAAACCTGCCTGTCATTAAGAGAGGATTGATATAAATGTATCATTTATGTGTGTGTGTGTGTGTGTTCCCAACTTAAAAGTTGACCAAGTGAGTGGTGACTTGTCATCCAGGTCAGAGTCTCCTGTCAATCAACAGCTGCCCCTCTCCTTCCTGAATGGACTTTGCGGGACCTTGCTCACCCAGCCAACAACAAACTCTCTCTCTCAATCTCTCTCTCTCTCTCTCTCTCTCTCTCTCTCTCTCTCTCTCTCTGTTTGCCCCACGCCAGGCTTGCTAAAATACAGCGATGTCATCCACGGGCATCGGAGCCTCTCTCTCTCATTGACAAGCTGTCTGGAATAGGAAATGCTCCCCGCAGGCTTGTGCAACGATAAATGACAGCGCGGGAGTTGCAGCCATATTAGCTTTAACAAACAGTAGAGGGGTCCCAGCCTGGGAATATGAATTTATAGAGCGCTGATAATGAAGTGTGTGGTTTAAAACTCTGGTAGAGGAGTTGATTATGTTGTCATATTGGGGTAATTTAATTCTTGCATGCAGGTTATTTGATTTATACTTCCAACACAACAAATACCTATAAAATAAACCCATTTCTTTTTCTTTTTCTCTCAACCTGTGTGAGATAGTGCTTCAAAAGCGAGCTTAAGAACAACACACTTTATTAGTCCACACATTTTTTGTCGTGCCGCTGCTCGACATTTCAAGACGACAGTCTAATTACAGGTGGAACAATGTGTTACACATCGGTGGGTTTTGACGATACAATAGGTTCATCTTCAGTTTCCTGCTATGAGCCCTGGGCACAAACGCACCGCTACTCGCTCTTCTGCAACCTCCAGGGTGAGAAGGAAATACTGCCAGTGTGTCACAGTGGCTGATGGTGATAGTGACAGATCCATCAAAGGCTGACACTCAGAATTGCATCAGAATTGGATCATGTTATTGTACCCGTGTTACCACTGTGATGCAAGGAGCGGCACTGTATTATTTATGCGTTCATGCGTACTCCGGCGTCTATGCTCAAACATCACATTCAAACAGTTCTGCACACTTGGGAGCTGAGAGCTTGAGAGCCTCGTTCAGGGACAGCTCACTGATATCTGAAGGAATGTCACTCATTCACTGTCCAGATTACTGGGCAGCCTGCCAATACGAACCAAAGACCTCTCCCAATCATCAGCAGAGATAAATGCACCAGAGTGTATGTATCATTGTGTACAGAAAGAGATGCAGTGGGCGGTGGTTGTTGGACAGTGGGCGGTGGTTGTTGGACATTAACAGTCATAAGAGCACAGTACAGTACAGTATAGTGTCTGGATGCTGGACTTACGAGAGGGTCCTCTCCAGCCTGCTGCCAGCAGAGCCGATGATCTCCCCCAAAGTACAGAACATCTGACCCAGGAAGTCCTTCACAGAGCAGAGGAGGAAAACACAGTTAATACAGAATACCAAAAAAACACCCTGTTCCTACACAACAAAGTTTAAAAAAGAGAAGAAGAAAAAACAACTGTAACAAGAGACGGGCTTGTGCTCAGAATCATACATAATACCGCTACTGTTGTGGGAAAGCCATGAAACTGAATCTTTTTTTCTTTTTATTACTCGAGCCGACTCTTGAGCCGGCGTGGTCAATGCAAAGCATGAAAGCTACAGCTAAGTTTGCATGGTCATTTATGTGCTAAGAGGATTTTGCCCGCCCTGGGCCTTTGAAACGTGGTAAAAAAAAAAAAAACTAAGGAAACTAACTAAGAAAATAAGGATTTGTTTTTCTTCCTTCCAGAAAAACATACTTTTTGCACATTGGGATCAAATGTTGCCAAAATCGGACACCCTGAGTTTTCCCTACTGTTTCCCTCTCAGCCTCCTTGCTGCTGTAACAGTATACACTTTCTATCTGTAGTTATAATGGATATGGAATTACAAACTTTCATAATGCCTATTGACCATATACACGCAATGTTTACTGATGCATTATATCAGCACTCATAGAACATTAGACTTAAAATGAAGTATAAGTAAAAGCATCTTATGAGTGTTTGTGACTAGTTCTCTGACAAATGCTGTAATGTATTATATCCCTTCTGTTATATTAATTTTCTGACCACCTTAGTCACACCCACAATCACCCTGCCAATACTCTGTTTAAATGCATTACTTCCAATGTTTCGTCTTTTAAGGTCATCCAGTAATGTGGTCACTTTCACTGAAGAAGACAATGAAGTTGAAGTTGAAAAGTGATTCCTCATGGTTTATTTTGGATGCATAAGAAGGCATGCCACTTAAATACGATGGTATAATTTCTTACTTATAACTATTTTTATGGCAAAGTGGCATTTTTGTCTGGCACGCAGGGTTTTTTCTCGCCTGCGCCTGTTTGATATTTTGGTGACTCACTGTGACCTTGACTGCACCCAACAGGGTGGTCACACTATGCACCAAAAAGTGTGAAAATTAGCTTTGCCTCTCATTCATTACCGTTGAAAACCATGCAAAGGGCGAATAAACAACATAATTTCCAGTTTGCAAAGCCCAATATTGCCCCTTCGTTTTCACTTTGACCTGTAAATCTGTCCAACCAACCAGTGGAAATGTTGGTTTGGACATGTTGACCACTGAGAGAAAATCCAACATGAAGGACTCTCTGTCACATCATCCAATTTTATACAACACTGCTCCAGCAGAGGACACAAAAATAAGCAAAGAAGAGATGCAGCCTGGCTGGCAATCAGTTGTTAGACTGGGCTAGCATGCTAGTAGCTAATAGCTAACTAGCTACCACTCGTCATCAAGCATAGCATTGCAGCTAAGTGGCAGCTAGTTTGCTAGCTAGCACGGTTGAGCAGTTCATTTAAAAGTTGGAAAGGTATTGTGACCGACCTCTCAATCAACATTTCCAACAACCGTTTGCAACTGTGCACCACATAATGACACTTTTTACACAAAACTGCACTTTGTGCCGTGTGCCATTGATTCACGAAAATAGATTCCAATTGTTGTTTTTTTATAAAGCATTATTATGCATTTCACTGCACAAAATAACTGTATAGGTCATTTTAGTACACTATGAGCACTTATAATACTTTGTGTCTGTAGCATAAGGTGACTCACTGAAATACAGGTTATTATAATGCATTATAACCCTTGTCAGACAACCTCTGACTGATACAAACATTCATAAGATGTTTGTACTTTTAATTCATTATAAGTTATACCTGTGGTGATTTATGAGTGCTGGTGTAATGCATCAGTGAGACCATTTTACTTGGTCATAAGGTCATGGTCATAAGGCATAAGGCATCATGAGTCATTATAATGCAGATATGGTAGTCACAGAAAGGCTTTAGTGAATGAACTGGCTACTGTTTCTTTCTTCTGGGATTTGGAGAGTCCAGTCCAACCCAGATCATCCATTATCTCGGGGTCATTGTGTTATATAAGTCAGCAGGTAGTCACAGAGCCACTGAAAGGTCATCCAGCAGTATGTTTTATGTAGTGGCTCTGCTCTGGAAAGGTCCAAGAGATAACAAAACATCTCAGCAGACATGGAAGGATACTGAATGATGCTGGCCTACCTTCTGCTCATCCAGGTCAGTAGGCAATAAAGAGAGACAGACACAAGATAGGACATAATAAATTTTAAAAAACACACAAAAGTTGATATTATAGAATAACTTCTCTTTTTTCAAAAAGCAACAAAAGCAATGGCCAATAACAAAGGTGTTATATTCCACGTGAAGAAACATGCAACACAAATCCTCCTCTGGGGAGGGAATCGCTGTTGTTGCCGCTCAGCATGTTGAGATGTTCTGAGTTGATGTAAAAATGCTTTAATCATTGATCATTATTGTAATCAACTACTGCATGTTGTACCTAAATTAAAAGCCTGATTATTCTATTGATGTGATCATTCTACATTGCATTATGAACAGTTTTAATCTTAATAGTGATGCAATTAAATTAAATTAAATTAAATTAAATTAAATTAAATTAAATTAAATTAAATTAAATTAAATTAAATTAAATTAAATTAAATTAAATTAAATAGTCACGATGGGGGGAAAGACAAGGACAGGTTAGAAATGGTCATCTGTCCTCCCTTACAGGAACCCCTTGAAGATCACTGTTGAAGGACAGACAGATGTGAAACTCTTCCCTGAGGATGATGAACCAATCAATATCCTGAACGTCAAGAGGGGAATCGTCTCTGCCCTTGTTGTGCCCGTATTGGAAGAGGAGAGGAATGAAGAAATGGTAAGAGCGGCTCCACGAAAGCTCATTGCCTGATTTATATAATGTTAATACGTGCAGCAGTTATCAATCACTTCAGGCCCGAGTCACCAAGGAGAGCGTGATTTTGTTTGTTCAGATGCGTGCGAAGATAAACAAGTTGTGCAATGGAAAGATAAGCTGCCCCTATCGTAGGTGATAAATGCCATCCTGTAACATCATGTTCTCGAAATGGCAACTCTCAGCTGCAGGTCAAAGTCCTAGATAACTTTATCTTGGCAATGGCATCACCTGCTCTCATAATGGGCCGTAATCTCTCTACCTCGATAGGTAATCTGATTGACGTCGATTTTTAGTAAAACATAAAGCAAGTTTAACAAACCAGTTGTTACAACCAAGTAGTGTTTGTTTTAAGGTGGGTGGGATTTACTGCATCAGAACAATTCTAGTAGTTGTCAATCACAGAGAAGTTTTAATAAAGTTTAGTAAAATACTCTCCTACAACTGTCTATGTAAATAAAACAATCCATGAAGGTTATTTCCAAATACTATTTGACAAAGCTTGAATTTCCTCCAGTCTCCTCACTGTCAACACCTCTCACCATCTTCAGGCCACCGTGCATGGAGTCTGCGCCACCGACTTCACTGTCAACTCCAGGCAGGACATTGCCACCGATGTGACTGTCACCCGGGATCTTTCCAAATGTGACAGCTTCAGCGCCCAGAGGGAACACACCAGTCCCCTGGCCCTCATCTCTGGCATGGTAACAGCTTACCTAATTACTTCATAGTGTAACCACCACAAGCTCAAGCCCAGAAGTTGCTAGAGTATTAGGAATTAGGAGAATTAGGACACGTACAACCTCTCTTTTGTAGTCACCGTGACACCTAAGGCTATACTACATGCCGCCCATATGAAACTGAAAGCATAAAAAACAAATGCTTTTACAACTTTCATATATTACGACATTACCAATTTATAATTGTATTTCAGCCCTAGTGGCCTGCTTCTTTCATACATTTTCTAAAACTGTTAATGTTAAGTTAATGGGATTCAGCAGTCTGTTCTTCTTCATAATCTAACAAAACATGAACGTGGTCTCCTTGTCATCAGCACTACCCTCTGTCCAAGATGATCAGCAGCACCCAGACTTGCAACTACAAGTTTGACAACAACAAGAAGCACATGACCTCTGGAACCTGCACAGAGAAACATATCTTCCTGCCTTTCTCTCACCAGTAAGATTGGAAAGAAAAGAGCATGAATACAATAACACCCCAGAAATTAATTCATCCCAATCTTTAGACTTCCAAACGATCCTATCTACAGAATGGGAAGTGGGCATAATGAGCAGAAATTGATCATGTTTATTCTATTAATTGTGCACATTTTGGGAGGGATTTCCTTGTTCATATATGCATTTAAAGTATTTTAACTATCAGTAAAATTATATAGAGGATTTTGTGGTGTGTATGAATACATATTCTATAGTTATATAGCTTGGAATATCAACAATTTCAGGATTGAACATTGCATTATTCCCAATGACTCATATTTGCAAGACGTTTTGACAAAAGAGGATATTTTGTATTGAAAATGAAATTATTTTGTATAATCATTGCCTAATAGTACTGACATCTTTCTCTGTTGTTGAAAATAGGAATGCGTATGGAGTTTCTACTCTGGTGAAGCAGACTCTGACTCTCCGGGATAGCAGCAAGATCAATGATAGAGTCTTTGACAAGAGTGAGTGTTTAGATTTCAGAATATATTGTAATATATCAAAATATGCTCAATATGTCAAATATGTAAAAATTCCCAGCACAGTCTTACTGGTCCTGTGTTATGAATCTCTAAAGATGAGGCCAACCTGAAGTTCTTGCCCATGGAGGCTGCAGAGGACAAGTCCCCCATTCAGACCAAGGATGCTGTCATTGCCTTAATGAAGGAGCTGAGCACCATGGCACAGACCACTCGAAGCAACCAGCGTGCCTTCACCTTTCAGCTGCTCGTGTCTGAGCTACGCGGCCTGAAGGCTGACGTCCTGAGTCCTGCTGCCCTTGAGATGCTGACTACATCCGAAGCTCTGACATGGCAAGCTCTGACTCAGTGTGGTACCCCAGAATGCACCAGTGCTATGCTGAATATCCTCAGGACCTTCGACACTGCTGCTCTTGAGGTTGATGCTGCTGTCTATGCCCTGGGACTGCTGCACAGCCCCTCCCGCCTCTTAGTCAAGGATTTGCTGGCAATGGCTCAGTACAAGCAGAGCAGACCCATCATGTATGCCCTGAGCAATGTTGTCAGGAAGTAAGTAAGATCGTGGATCAACTTTTTTTGAGCTTTGAGGAAACTCATTACTGTGACTGTGGTTTCTGTTGTAATTTTTTTAATCACAAGTGTCTGCCTTGGTCAGGCTTTACCAGGCGGAGGGCAGAGTCACCCCTGAGATCACTGCTGTGTCTGAGTTCATGGCTTCCATTCTGGGCACAGACTGCCCTGGGGAGAAAGATCTTACCTTCCTGACCCTGAGGGTGGGTAACCAATCAGCTCTGATGCACCCCTTAGAATAAAGAATTTCTGTGTTTTGTTTGTTTTATTCTGACTTCCTATTCTATTCCATCCACAATTGCAGGTTATTGGTAACATGGGAGATGCAATGGAGGCTGCAGATCCTGCTATAAAGACCACCCTGCTGAAGTGCATGAGACAGCCTGCAACCACACTGTCTGTCCAGCTAGCTTCCATCCAGGCTTTCAGACGCATGACTGTAACTGATGAGGTAAATAATGCACAATGCCCCCTCAATAGAAACACAGCACAAATAAGTCACTTACATATGCTCATTTTAAAATACAGGTTTTCACACAACCTCCTTCCTCCAAGAATATGCTGACAGATAAGTTACTGTTTGTTTTCCTATCCAGGTTCGCTCTAACCTCCAGAGGGTCAGTCAGTATAACAAGGGTGCTGTGCAGAAGCGTCTGGCAGCCTACCTGATTCTGATGAGGAACCCTGAGGCCAGTGACATTGAGATGGTAAAGAAGTTGCTTAAGCCCGATCAGAACGTGCAGGTCAAGGCCTTTGTGAGCTCCCACATCCACAACATCATCTCCTCCACGGATTCAGAGACCCAGATGTAAGAGTACCTTTCAATTGGCAGTGTATTAGATGAATAGAAACTCTTTATATGGTGCCTTATTTTATTGAACCAACAATGCTGATGTAACAACCCAGCTATTTGGAATTAGCTTATAATTATTATTTTTTTTTTTTTAATTTTCATATTTCTCCTCAGTCTTGGTAAGAAGATAATGGAGGCCCTCCAGAACACTGATGTCACCGCCCACACTGACTATACCACAATGTCTCGCAACTACAAGATGGGAATGGCACATGAAAGCATGCAGGCCAACATTCAAGGCAACATCGTCTTTGATCCTACCAGCCAGTTGCCCAGAGAGGTCTTGCTGGAAACCACCCTGAAAGCCTTTGGTTACAATATGGATATGTGGGAGGTATGTACAACAACTTTCATTAAGTAATAAGTCATAACAATTGACCTTTAATTGCTGTGATTCCATCGACCTGGCCTGGGTCAAATAGTAGTTGCAAATAATACTTCCAGTTTACTTGGGGTACAAGTTGAGTGGGGTATATCAGCTATAGAAAATTCAGATAATACAAGTATAAAAGTATACTTAATTGATGTTCAAGTGCTTTCCTGTCACTGTGAAAACTCTCTGGCACCTTAAACCCCAGCTATCTGCTACTGAAGTTGGTTAAAAATAACGATGAATAGTATTTGCAAATACTCTTTGGCCTGGGTATGAAATTTATCACAGCAAACCTGTGAACCTGTAATCCTGACCTGTTTTATTGGCCTGTAGGTTGGCATGGAAGGAAAGGGCTTTGAGCCTGCCATCGAGGCTCTGTTTGGAAAGAATGGGTTCTTCCCAGACACTGTGTCTAAGGCTCTGTACTGGACTGAGGATAAGATGCCAAGCAAGATCAACGAGGTTCTGGAGAAATGGACTGCTCCCTTGAGATCAGATGAACAGAAGAAACAGGTATGTTAACTTTCATCTTTTTTGTCTTCTGTTACACACTCTTAGTTTCACCACCACTGATATAACAATTCAATGGAACTCTTTCCTAAGGTGCCTGTAAACCTTGTGAAGGAAATTGTTCAAAACTTCAACAAGCTAGCAGAGGCTCTGCTGAGACTGGAGTCCCCAGAGGCCATGGCCTACCTTAAGATCATGGGATCTGAGCTTGGCTACATCAAGGGCAGTGATCTGGAGTTCATCACTCAAAACGCACAAATGTATGCAGACATCTTGCTAAGGATTATTCCTACCCAGGTACTGCTCTTCAAACACTCTATGTAACACCTGCTCGTCAAATTATGAAGCCTTTCTGTCCCACAGTGAGAGAGCATTCATTTTAACCATGAACTTAATTTTTTTCATCAGGTCATGATGAAACTGATATCCAACACTGACAATGAGTTCTTCGCCCATTACATCTTCATGGACAACAAATTCACCTTGTCAACAGCATCTGGCTTCCCTCTGAAGTTTGCTCTTTCTGGCACCTTTGCTCCTGGTGCAAAGGGAGGCATTCGCATTACACCAAGCATGGTAAACCTCATTATCCTCAACCTTCTTGCAATGTTCCATCAGAAAAATCAAACATGATTTCATATAATTATACTGTTGCTGTCTTTTTGACTTACTTTCTGTAAAGTGTCTTAAGTATCATGCAAAGTGCTATTATGCATTATTGTTAGTAGTAGTAGTAGTAGTAGTAGTATTGGTAGTAGAGTTGTGTTGTTTATTTTCTTCAATGATTCAATGATTCTCATGACTCTGCAACCTGTTTTATGTCTTTTGATCTATATATTTGTTTACAGCAGGAAGTGTCCTTCATGCCCTGTGTGGGAATTGAGTTTGTGACTCAGATGGGAGTCCATGTCCCTGAATTTGTCATCTCTGCTGTTGAGATGCACACCAACATGTACCACGAGAGCGCTCTCAATGCCAAGATCACCATGGACCAGAACCAGGTCAAGCTGTCCATTCCCGCACCAAAGGGCACCACAAAGCTCTTCAGAATCAGGTACCAAATAACAATATTAGTACATACATGGATACATGTAGATGTGTTTTATATGCAATTGATTAAATTGATATGGACATTATTTGACCACCTAAATTTGGAGTATGTTCACTTGACTGATGAGAACTTGATTTGTAGTTTTGCAGTCAAATTCAGGTGTATTTTAAAAGCTCAGCCAATGCAATTCATCAAGAAAATATTTTCTTCAATCCAACAAATCACTGTTAAAAAAAAGCCAGTACTCGGGCCAGTACTCTGTGTTTCCCCACAGCATTCACACATGGGATTTTTCATACAGTATGTTCCATGAAGGTAATAGAAGATGAGGAAAGCTGATTTTGCTGTTTTTGCTGTCTTTGAAATAGCAATAGGATGCTGTTTATGAGCCCTGGCCAGGCCACCCTCATCCCACTCAGGGAAGGCTCTGCAAGCTGCCGCCCTCTCTTCTCTGGAGTCAAGTACTGCACCAAAACTCTTTACACTGATGGTAACACTGCTGCTCCCTACTTCCCTCTCAATGGAGAGACTGAGTAAGTTATGATGCTAAGACTCCATGTGTTCATAATGTACTATTATTGATTGCATCATGTAACTGCCATTCTTAAAGTCATACCATTTTGATAGTCTTGCTTCAGTAATTTGACATATTTCCAGTTGAAAAAGGATGTTGGGGTGGGACATGGGAAAATCAGAACTGTGACCATGGTGTCTTAGGAAAGGGGGGTGGAAATGAAAAATGCCAAAAATGCCATACCATGTTGCCACTCCTATCACTTTGAAGTTGTAGGTTTTATATGACGGATGTTAAAAAATCTCCGATAGTTATTAGTTGGAATTTTTACGTTTGCCTACTGATACGCCATGAAGTAACCACAAAAAATATACCGTTTTTTCCAGGAAGGAAAAGTAATGGGATTTTGGTATAAAAATACAAGAAAATTAAATTGTGTAAAATGTTTGGGCATGTATTGTTAAATATGTACATTATTATACATCATTGTATGAAGAATTGGCTAAAAATGTGAAAACCATTTTACATTTCATTGGGACTAACTTTGTCCTTAACACCTTAGGTTTGCTCTAGACATCAAGCCCAGTGGAGACGTCACTGAGTACACTGCTGCCATCGCCTATAAGCTCCTCAGCGAGGGCAAAGACGGCCGCCACAAGAGTGATTCTCTGAAGATGACTCTAAGAGCTGAGGGTATGAGCATCATGTTTGGACAAAAATATTATATCCACTAAGCCTTTTCCTCCTTTTTTATTTTGTATGGTAATGACATAATAAGTCATACTTTTTCTCACTTTGTGGCTTTAGGTGCGGAGCCTACTGAGGCCACAGTCACCATGAAATACAATCGGAACAGGAATGTTTTCACCACCCAAGTCCAGATCCCTGACCTTGATGTGGAAGCTGGCATCAGGGTGGGCATAACCGACAGCAGTACCAAAGGCAAATCTATTAACCTTGAGATCTCTAACAAGAACATCCCCCAACTGTCTCTGATTGGCCGTGCCAAGTAAGTAAACTCAGTCACAAATCTCTTTTAAGTCAGTAAATTTTATGACTAACAATGTAACACTTCTCTTGTCCATATTAAATTGTCTTTATGCAGACTTTTTTAAATGAACCAAATGTTTGACTACATCATGGTTTTGTTCATAACAGGCTTCAGGCCATGACTGATGGCATGCTGCAGGTTCAGCTGGTAGTCCCCTCACTCAAGACTGATGCTGCCATCACTGCTACCATGAGCAATGCTGAGGGACTCACCATGGAGCTCAAGAGTGACATCAAGCTCCCAGAAACCTCCTCCATTCAGGCAGTCATCTTCAAATATGGTACATCTATCAAACATACGTGTTTATGGACTTCAAAGAGAAACATTTTCAGGGATTTATGCAAGTTCATGAATATTGACAGATAAAATTGTATGATTTATCTCAGGTGAGGACCAGGCTGAGGTTCAGCTGATGTCCAACATGAATTCTGATATCACGATCCTGGTGCCTTACACTGAAGCCCTCCAGGCCTGGCTGAATCAATTTGTGGAGGATGCCATGGACCAGCAGGTGGTCAATACTGACATGAAACTGCGTCACATCTTTACCAAGGCTCTTGAGGTGAAAAAAATAATAATTATAAACATTTTAGCAGACCCCTAAGTTCTTTTAAAAAACATTTCTAGTCTAGTCCTCTAATGGAATTATAGACAAAAACGTGATGAATGTGTGAATAAATGAGTAAAAAATAATGTTGTTTTTTTTAAATAGGCCAGCAATATCTGGATGGACAAGATCACAACTGATGTTCCCTATGTTCAGATTCTGAGGAACAGTGTGGCAGAGGTAGCAATGCCCTCCATGCCTGACAACCTGTTCATGAACCTGTAAGTAAAACTAAGAATCAGCAAGTTGCCTTTCTGCTCCTTGAACTATTAATTACTGTATACTTACTATTTCTATGAAATCATAAAATAAGCACACCCCTAACCATTTTTTTTTTAATCCTTTCACTAGTGAAAGCACATTCAGATACCAGTTCAACAAGGACCATATGACCATCAGGATCCCTCTGCCACTTGGAGGCAAGTCATCTGAACAGCTGAGGATACCTCCCATGCTCACCACCCCACGCATATCGGTGCCTCAGATGGGCCTGAGGCTTGCCCCCAGAGAGATCCAGGTCCCCACCTTCACCATCCCTTCTGAATATGACCTTACCCTGCCACTCATGGGAATGGTGGAAGTGTCTGCCAAGGTCAACAGCAACTATTATAACTGGGAGGGAATGGTCTCTGCTGGAAACAACACCGCCGAGAATCCCAGCTACTTGGCCAAGTTCAAAGTCATGGCTGACAGTCCCATTGAACTCCTCTCCTTCACATCTGAGGGTAACTTGATATTTCTTGGTATTTTTATTTAGATAAATCAGAAATTCAATCATTGTTCTTTAACAAAATGTAAATACTATATAAATGTAATTGCTGATCATATTAAATGTGCAATTCCACAACTTTATTAGAAAGGTATGGAGCTACTTATCTTGAATTAGTGTTTCAAAATAACTAATAAACTAATAAACCATAGTGATTATTATTTTACTGATTTGCCTTATCCATCTTGTTTTAAAGGAACTGCAGAGATTAGTGACACACCAGAAGAGACTCTGAAGTTCACCACTGGTGGTTCCCTGAAGCATAAGCTCATGGACACAAGTTTTGGTGTCGTGGAAACCATTGCTATCTCAGACAAAGTATTATCAACAGGAAACTATAAAATCCAGGCCTTCAGCCCTCTGGGTCTGCAATCATCAGTGGATATCACTTCCCAGTGCTCCCTAGCTTCAGATATGCTCACTGGAGATGCCAACATGGATGGAAGTCTGTCTGTTGGATCCACGTCTGCCAGCACCTCCTATTCCCAGTCCTTTTCTTTTGAGCCAATGAAGAAAGAAGCGAGAGGCGAGTCCACACTGAGGGTGAATTCTGCAGTCCTGAACGTTGTGAACAAGGTTAAGGCAGCATATGCAAATGAGCAGCTTCTGATTGAGTCTAACACCAACATGAACAATGACCCAATCAAGCACACTACCAAATTTAGCATGGCTGTCTCTAGGGCACAGGCCAGCATCAGGATAGAGAATCAGGCTGATTATACAGAGAACCGTGTCTACTCTTTGCTCTCTGGGTCCATGAGCCCCTCTGGCATTGAGATCAATTCTGATGGCTCCATTAAGATCTTCACAAGCCGTGCCTCTCACAAGGCAACTCTGACCCTGAACATGAATGGCCTGACCACCAGCTGTACCACAACTGCACAGAGCAGCCCAATGACCTTTGAGAATGTTTTCCATGGTGGTGTTGACACATCTGGTGCCACCATGTCCATCACCACCAAGGGAGCCATAAAGGAGAACACAGCTGAGCTCAATGTTGACGGGAAGATTATAAGGTCAGAAGTCTATCTCAACAGCATGTTCAATGGTAACCTCTTTGATGCCAACACCAGGAACAGAGTGAACCTCAGGGTGGATAAAGATGGCTTGACCTTCTCCAACAACTTGGTTGGATCTGTTAAAGAGATGAAGACTGATAGTACACACTCCCTGACTCTTACTCTTACATCCTTTGCCCTCAGCTCCAAGACTGATAACTTCCTTAATAAGAAGAACTCCTACAAGCATGATATCACAGTTGACATGAAGCCTTTCACTGCATCAGTCATGGTGAAAAATGACCTGAAGATCATGGATGGCAACTTTGCAAATGAAGCCCAGTTCAAGGCAGAGCCCTACAAGATGGAGCTGACCGGAACAATAATGGGAGTCTTGTCAGAGGAAGAGCTCAAGCACACCTATGAAATCAAATTTGTTGACATGATCCTCTCTACCACGTGCAACACCAATGGTAAACTCCTGGGATCTCACATGACACATACCACTGACATGGAGGTTGCTGGTTTGAACATGAAGTTCACCAATGTGGTTAACTTCAACTCACCATCTCTTCATCTGGACAGCACTGTCAAAACTGTTGCTGCACCCTTCACCCTGAACATTGATGCCATTTTCAACTCAAATGGTGCAATGTATCTCTATGGAAAACAGAGTGGTGAACTATACAGCAAATTCCTTCTGAAGGCAGAGCCCCTGGTTTTCACGCACTCATTTGAGTCCAGAGCCTCAACCACCCATGAACTGGAAAATGGAGCCTCCATCAAGACCAACATGGACAACAAGTTCAACAGCCTGATGAGCCTCAAAGAGCAGAGTGTCACACTGAAGATGACATCCAAGCTGAACAACCATGCTCTTGATCAGGAAATGACTGCCTATAACAATGCAGAAAAAATAGGAGTAGAACTGAAGGGAGCTGTCTCCACCAATGTCTTCAGTGAAGCCAGTGAGAGCTACTCTGTCTCTGGATTTGTGAAGTATGACAAGAACAGTGACAGCCACTTAATCCAGATCCCATTCATTGAGCATCTGCCTGCAGTCATTGAAGAGGTGAAGGGGTCCATCATGAGACTGATGGACCACAGCATAGAAATGCTGAAAGATATTGATACCAAGTATGAAATCAGTGGCAAGGTTCATGAGAAAGTATCAGAACTGAAAGAGGTCATAGAGACATTTGACTTCAAGATGTTTGTCCAAGACCTGAAAAACTTTATCAACTCAATGGAAAATCACGTCACCAATCTGATGGCCAAGTTCCCCTCTGAGAAAATCCTTAATGTGCTGAAATTAGTCAAGGACACTATCATGGCATGGATTAAGAAAAATAACATTGCTGACAAATTTAAAGTAATTTGTGGCAAAATTGAAGACATCCTGTACAACTATGAAGTTGAAGCGATCATTGAGACTATCATGGATGAGGCTGTACAAATTATGAAGCAGTACCAGGTCAGGGAAAAGATTCAATCTGCACTTACTGCTCTAAAGTCAATTGACATCCAGCTTCTGCTTAACAGAATCACAGTACCTATGAAAGAGTTTGTTAATCAGCTGTATGCCTTTGACTTCAAGCAACTGATTGATGACATGAGTGTCTATTTCATTAGAATGATCCAGAAAATCAAATCCTTTGATTATGAAACATTCACCATGGAGCTGAAAGAGAAAGTCACAGAAATGAGCAAGATACCCTGTTTTGGAAAACTCCATGGAGAGTTCAGAATTATCTCACCTCACTACAGGCTAAGGACCACTGCTGAGCTACAGAATACCACAACTACACCAGATTCACCAGAGTTCACAATGAACCTCACCTCACAGGCCACATCATCTGTTAGCAGCCTTGCCTACAATCTGGATGCCAGCACTCATTTTGCTCTGCCCAAGATGAGCCGTCTGTCTGTCACTGAGAACATCAAGGCTGTGCACACAACTTTCACACTTGACCACCAAGGCACAGTGACATTCTATGGCCTGTCAGCTCAAGGTTCTGCCAAAACTACTGCCACTGCAACTGCGGAGACTGCCTATAAACAAGAAGTCAACATGCCACTTCTCAACATCTTCACCGAGGCATCCATTAACCAGAAGGCTGTTGTAGTGCTTGAAGCTGGCACTGCCAGTCTCACCATTAACAATAAGGGCAAGGTAAAATATGCAATTCAAGACTACTCCAATGAGGCAACCCACAAGAGTGACATGGAGGTTGTCATGGATCTCCACACTGTCAAAATGTCTTTCACTGGAGCAACAGGCTGCAGCCACCTCAAAATGAATCAAAATGTGAGTGCTGAAATCTGCATTTTCCGCCATATTATTATTGATGCCAAGGCTGAGACAGAAACACCCTTCATGAAGCACAGTGTTGCAGAGCTGAAAGTCCAAGCTAAAGTTGAAGATCTGAAAATTGATTTCACTGCCTCTCATAATGCAGAGCTGGTTGGACAAGTTGAGGGAACTCTCTCAAACTCTGTCCTTGCTTTGGTCACACCAAATGAGGTTATGTTTGACACCAAGAACAAGGGAAACACCAAGGTTGCTCTTCCATTCAAGTTGTCTGGAAAGGTGGATCTCCAGAATGATGTTGCTCTTACCCTGAACTCCAGGGTACAGCAAGCTAGTTGGACAGGTCTGGCTAGATTCAACCAGTACAAATACTCCCATTACTTCACTATGGATAATGGCGAGAGGGAAATTCACATCTTTGCACAGATTAATGGAGAAGCCAATCTTGATGTACTTAAAGAGCCTATCACCATTCCTGAAATAACTGTGCCATTCTTTGATATGAGGACCCCAAAAGTGGAAGGCTACTCTCTGTGGGAGGACACTGGCTTGAGCAATCTCCTAACCACAACTCAGCAGACCTTTGAGATGGATGCCAAGCTGAAGTACATGAAGAACCCTGATATGATCACCATTAACATTGATGTGGAACCCATCATTAATGTCCTAAATACAAATGTCAAGATTCTACACAAAAACATGCTCATTGGCAAGGATAAGGCTGTTGCCATCCTCACTACATCTTATGGCAAAGCAAAGGCAGACTATGAAAAATACAGCATCGAGATGCCCAAAACCATTACTGTGCCTGCATACAAAGTTCCAGTGATGGATATTGAACTGTCTTCTTTCACCATCCCCCTGCCTGACTTCACTCTCATCACAATGCCTGCTCTGCATGTTCCATCTGCGCTTAGCAAGCTGACTCTTCCAAAGATTACCCTGCCCAAAATGCAGAACAGCATCATGATCCCTGTCATGGGTGATCTGACGTACGACTTCTCCATGAAGACAGCTGTGATCACACTCAAAACTGACGCAAGTATCATCACCCAGGGTGACATCATCATCAGACTTGATGCTTCTTCATCCTCTGAGTTTAAGGTTCTGACCGGTAAGATTGAGGGCACTACCACCATGAACAGGGTCAATGGAATGAAAATGGCCTCTGTCCTGTCTGTAAAACATATGATGTTTGAGGGAAACCATGACAGCACCATCAGCATCAATAATGGAGTTGTGGATACGTCTGTCACCAATTCAGCAAAGGTCAATCTACCTGTCCTGACAATGGAAATCAACCAGGAGATATTTGGAAATCCACAGGAAGGCCTCATTCTTTCTGCGTCTTCTCCATCTGTGGGACTCCTTGGACTTCAGCTGCAGACTAAGCGCCCAGCCCAAGTGAAAGGAAGACTCTACAGTCGCTACCCGGTAAGATACAGATTCTGTACTTAATTTATTTGCTTACTAATAAGTGGTTTGTGATTTCAATTAAGTTGGCAAAGTTGGATTTATTCATTTATTTATATATTGTTGCTTTTTTACTTTTTCATACAGTCTGACCCCACAAATGACGTTGATATCTTGGCTGTGAAGATGTCTGTGATGAACTTTGAGAAACTGAGCCTTCAGACAACGTGGAATATGGAGGTTCCCTATGAGATGATGCTGGGACTGAAGACAAAAGTCCCCACAATCGTGTCAACTGAAACCTTGCAGGAAATCATGTCTAATCCCATTGATAAGACCTACAATGAAATCATCAAACTTTCTGAAAATCTTGAGGTTTCTTTTGAACAGGCTAGGAAACAGGGTAAAGTCTTGTTCAAGAGAGCTGCGAATAACTTGGTAGCATTAAACCTTCCTAAAATGACCACAAGGGTCTCAGACAGTGCCATTGTGATCCTCAGAGAGTACCAAAAGAACATTGAAATTCTTCTTGATGCTGCCATTAAATTCCTGAGAGAGACCAAGTTCCAGATCCCTGGATATGAAGAGAAGCTGTCTGGACTTGAGGTGTACCAGAAATTTAGCACCTTTGTCGCTGATGTATCTGAGGAGGCTATCCAGAAGGTTCCACAGTTCTTTGTCTCCAAATTTGAAGCAATCCTTGATCATTTCAGAGCCATTGAATTCAGTCTCCCTGGCTCTAGCCACATTGTCAGTGGAAGAGAAATCCTAGATGACTTGGTAGTAGCACTGAAGAAAGCCCAGTATCAATTCATTGTCATTGTGAAGAAATTGGGAGATATCCAGTTGGAAGACATCATTAAGAAGTTGTCTGAATTCATGCAAGTAACTGTGGAGAAAAGTGAGAAACTCCTCCGCTCCCTAAAATCTCAGGATGTAGAGAAACTCTCCACTTGGGTGAGTGATGTATACACTGATGCCGTCAACTCCCGTATCATGGCTGATGTCACCAAGCAGGTTGAAGAGGCCCGCAAAATTGTTGTGGGATACATAAATGTTATAAGAGCTAAGCACCAGGATCTTTTTGCTGACATGTCTATTGAGCAGATTCATGCTGACATCCAGTCCTGGATCGACTCCTTGGTCAAGCGTTTGAATGCTTTCCACAACAATGTCATTGAGTTCCTTAAGCAGAAAACCAAAAATGTTGAGCCTTTTGTGAGAGTAAGTGACAGACAGGTGGATATCAACATTCCTTTTCCAGTTGTTGCCAAATTCAACTAGATGACTGTATAGTTAACCATGATAAGCTGTCCAAGAACATGTTTGGAGTGTTGTGCCTGTAGTGTAACCAGCAAAGCAATAATAACCCTGGTGTTTGTCCCCCTACATTATTTTGTAAATTACTAATTTTGTTTATTATTTCAAAGTAGACTGCAATGTGTTCTGATATCACTGTGATCCCATTGTGTCTTATACTATTTTAAAAAAAATATGAAGGCCTCAATAAAGACAGTTTGTACTGCATACAACATCTATGTGCATTTTCTATAACTCATTTAAAGCAAATATTCAATAATTAAACAACCAGCTTCTTGGCAGACTTATTACTTTAGTACTTATGCTGTTATTACATACTGGTAATGGTAATATTCCAATGTTCACTCAGAGGGTGTTATGAGCTAGAAATTGGTGTTTTCCTGTCATTAAGCCTGACAGTTAGAGTGAAAGATGCTTGTCCAATCGAATCAAGATATTCCTGCAGTTATTCATTAGAAACTTTCCATTGAATAAAGTAACATAATAGAATAATTTTATACAGTCCTGTATATCCACCCCTGCCAAATGCATATTAGTCATATGGCATCATCGACTCTAAATATAGAAGAGACAGAAATAACTTCTGTGACACACATGCTCCCTTATCCTAGAGAAGTGGGAATAAAAGTGGGAATAAGTATGGATGCTGAGTCATGGTAGTTATTGTTAACAACAACAATAAAAGGCCAAGCCCTAGAAACTATTCCATTACATGCAATAAATGAGTTACAGCCTATGTGTAATCAAAAGTCTATATTCCCTTATGTAAGTTTAGCTTTATTCTCTTACCTTAGAAATTATAAAATAATAAAAATGAAAACTGGCTGTAATCAATCAATCAATAATGGCAACTGTTAACAGAGTACACTGATGATTCCTCTTTGCTGTGAAAAAAGGTAGGAAGAGACTAAACGGACACATACATTGATTCATTTATTGACTGTCTCAGAACAGCCCACTTTCATTGGTTGTTTTCTTAGATTCTGTATTGTTTTTCCACACACAACTTTCCATTTTTTCCTTTTAATAAGTCTACCATTCAAATCTACAATTTGTGATGTTATTGCATTAATGTGGTCATAACTTAAACTCTTATGCACAATTCAATTTTAGATGTTTCATACTTTCAGCATTGTTGTGTTGATGTTTTTTACTCACTCAACAATTCCATCCAATGTTTTATTTTCTGCCATTTGGAAGAAGAAATGAAAATGATATTGTGTGAATTTGAACTGAGTACTATAATCAAACAACATTAGAAACCAGAGGGAGGGCTGGGTTGGAACATTCGACTGTCCAGAACAATGCCTTCCTGTCCCGTAATTCAGCAAAGAGCCCAGCAACAGAAGGAAAGAATGTGACTTTTACGATATCGTAACTCTGCCTAGATTTGCACAGGCATAAAAGATGTTTCGCTTAACTCTGTGAGTCTTCTGATCGTCCTATGGTTGTCTAAACAACCATAGATATACAGCTACAGCTATTAAAAGATTAGCTGTTTCACAAAAGGTCAAAATCCAGACATTTTGTTCCTGAAAACCCAGCCTAACATGAATCACCCGGACATCCTCACATACTGTAAACCCACCATGCTTTTTACATGTAAAATGCTCCCCAGTGCCTTGCAATGTTTGTAATTGATGTTCATAGCTGTCATTTGAAGCACTCCCACGACCATATATGAGTACAGTTACATAACAAATCTCTATAGACACAGAGCGAACTTCAGCTGAACTTCTACAAGAATGAAATATTACAGATCAATCATAAAATTAGTGAAATATGTTGATATCTGTTGCTTATGTTCACATAAACGTATTAGCAACTTTACATTTTGTAATGATACATTTTTTCAATCCAAATTTTGAATGGATCCATATCAGTTGTGAGGACCATTAGCCCATATAGCTCTGGTGTAACCAGTTTTTCAGTCTTCATTTCATCAGTCTTTCCTTCACAACTTATTTCACTGTGCAATACTAAATCACCTGCATTGTGAGCCTTCAATTTCACCCACATAACCATACACAGAGCTGTAGCTATATCAATAAAATTTCAAGCAGATTTTCAGTCTTTTAGCCAAGCAAGACACATCTGCCTACACAATGAGCTACAAATTCCTAATTCAGAAACCTTGTGAGTTCAGTGCTTCAGTTTTTTTTTGTTCAGGTGGGCTGTGATGAAGATCGGTCCTCTTGTGTCATGTTTGCTCAGCTCATGCCACCATCTTCAGGCCTCTGAGCTAATTTTCTTATTGTGCTGTAATACAACTTGCAGGCTACTTTGTCCTTATATAACCTCTTTCCTTTCATAGTTTTATAAGTCATGTTTCAAAGTTTTTGAAACATGATGTTACTCTGATAACTTATGGTTAACTGTCTTTATACATGGAAGTGCAAATAACTAACTTGGACAGGATGGACAGCATTCAGCCTGTTACACATCATTAACGACCAATTACCAGGCATTTAATACCTTGAAATCATAAAAGTATTGTTTAAAAAAAATGCTTTTTGGATGTGGTTACAACTAACAAACTTGAATCATGTCGGCTTACATGGACTGTACATTTAAATGAGGTCGTTAATCAAAAGCATAAAACACCAGAAGCAACAGAACATACTGGGCTGTCCTTTTGTTGTGTGACTCTGCCATACTTTCTGTAATACTTTCTCTTAGTTGTATGCTGAAATAAAGAGTGCAAGTTGAACTGCCTTGCTGTCTGTAGACAGACAATCAGCTTGGCAGAAATGCGTGCAATTGAAAAAAAAATTAACAGCAACAAAAAATACAATACTGTCTGTAAGCAATTTAAACCTTGGCTCGAGTGTTGGCCTTGAGTCCCAGTTCATCACATAGATAAACCATGGCCACAGCGTCCACTGAAATCAGATGGTGGCTTGTTGTTTGCCCTCAGAACACAGTACTTTTTACCCCTGCACCAGTCATGCCAGTGGAATCATGTGACCCACGAAGTACATGCTGTGACCAGTACATTGTAGACGCTCGGTGATCAGGTGACTAGTGGGTTTTGTAGAACTTGATTGGCGTCATTAGTTTTGGTTCGACCAAGGTCATCTGATTAGAAGAAAGAATCCGAACTATGGTCACTGCCCATGCATGTTCCGACACCGGTGGAAGAGTCAGCGGTGAAAGCGCCCGTTCACGACAAAACACAGCAATTGATACAACTGCTAGACGGTCTCTGTCGTTTTTGTAAAGCTGATCGTGTTGCAGTCTCAAACACTTCCCATATACCCTCCTTGCTTTTAGCAGAGCACTCCAAGTAGTCGTATGCGCCAATGCGCATGGCCATGGCCCGCCCGTCCTCTGTCCTCACCGGCTCTTGTTTCAGTCTGGACAGCTCGTTCTTTACGTTCTCGTCGTTGCGCAAATCTTTTTTGTTGGCAACTAAAATAATGGGTACGTTCGGACAAAAATGTTTGACTTCTGGCACCCACTTTTCCGGGATATTTTCAAGAGAGTCCGGGCTGTCCACGGAGAAGCACATCAGGATGACATCGGTGTCCGGGTAGGACAGGGGACGCAGTCGGTCGTAGTCCTCCTGGCCAGCGGTGTCCCACAGCGCTAGTTGGACCTGCTTGGACTCCACTTCTATGTCCGCCACATAGGTCTCAAACACAGTAGGCACATACACCTCGGGAAACTCGTCTTTACTGAACACGATCAGGAGGCATGTTTTCCCACATGCGCCGTCGCCCACCACGACAAGTTTCTTACGTATATCTGCCATTTGTTGCTTGTTTCCTAACTACTGCTCAAATGAAACATCCGAAACTCAATGTAGACAGGGTATGTAATCTCGCTGCGTTTAAGAGCTACGAAGAAAAGAAACTGGGCAGAGTTGTCCCGTAACCGCAGCCCTTCTCCCAACTACAGCCCCTTTAACAGTAACAACGGCGCTGTCTTTATAAAGCGCAGGGGTGCTTACCTAAATATAGCAATCCAATCGGAAATAGGGAGGTGAGATCACAGTTTGTAAAGGAAGAGGTGATTGGATCTCAACATTTTCCCTGATGTAGAGGAGGGCCATGTATCACAAGGACCCACCCGACCCAGGATCAGCCAAAATCCCCCAAGTCGACTGCATGGTGGACATTGGACCATGTTACGCGGCATTTCGACATTTTTATTGTAATTGAACAAATTTTCCACACGTGAAACAAAACAAACCACATTAATAAACATTTGGAATTTTAGCTATTGAGTTCATTGCCTTGATCGAATTAGTAAATAACAAACATCCATTTAAACAACCTATGTTGATTTAATTCTCCAGCGGCAGCACGGGTAGCAAAATCGGGCTTTGTGTGGATTCAGCATGATACGGTGCTAATTTACAAGATAGTGGATAGCCCATGATACAAATCAGATAAATGACAAAATAGACTTTTACATGGTGCACACATGTAGGCTGAAATAGCAAATGTGGATTGACATTGTTCTACGCAGGTCTACGTAGTTTACGCTATATACAGGGAGGGGGCACTAGCGTAGGCAAACTCCTAGCCTTGACTACACGTACAAGCCTTGCTAAAAATCACCGCTCTCCACGGAAACAAAACAATATAGATTTTGGCGTGACGGTGTGCAACAAGCACAGACCATCTCTCGACACGACAACGCGTGAGTATCTCCTATTTATTTAGCCAAACCTAACATAATAGCTCTGCATAGCGACTGTTTTAAACATGCTTGCCGTGGTGTGTGAGTATTTCCCCTTTTGTTTAGCGGTTTAGGCCCCTCTGTTTGGAACTTGAAGGGGGGCCATGTTGTTTAGCCACTGAGTGTTTGGCTGATGTTTTAGCTCAGACAACACTAACTTAGCAACTAGCGTTTGCTAACCCTAACGTTAGCTAGCTATTTTTGTTTATTTGGCTTGTTTGATACAAGCAAGGCAGTATCACTGGTCCCGAAAACAAATGTTTGTATTTTCCATCTAACAACGGAGCTAACTACCGTACTGCACACTAATGGCCATTCCAGTAGATTAGCTCTGATGTGTAATGTTAAAGTAGCCATCTAATAATAAACAGAACGGGCCTGCTAACGTTAGCTGGTTAGCTAAGAGGTAACGCTAACCAGCTAACGCTATCAATCCACTCAACCAACGTTAGCTAACGCCAAACATGCCCGAGTTAAGCTAACCTGGACTGAATGAACCTAATTGGGCATAGGTATTGAACATGTGAACGCCAGTCAGTTAACTACCTAAAGTTGACGTGAAATCCGCAGTCAAATCTACTAGCGAGTTAATTAGCAAAATGTGGACATGCTGGCTAGGTTGGCTAACCCGTCAATTTTAGCCAGCCAGCTTGCTAAAGGGCTATGGTACGTCAATTTGCTGGAATAGTCAGTAACGTTAATGTCCACCTAATTTAATCTTACATAGCCGATTTTAGTTCGCATGGTTAATATTATTCATTGGGTAGTTGACGTTGAGTGTATGACTACATATTAAACTTCCGCACATCCACGTTAGCGTTACATGATCACCAGCTAACACTAGGCTAACGATACCGCTAGCATTCTTGGTGTCATTACAAGCCATCGATATCATTGTCAGCCACTTGTTTTGTTTGTGCCTCGCTCATTACCAAAACCACTCTTCCCAAATAACATACAGCTCGTTTAGCTAGCAACGAAATTTTGGACATTCGGGACAATATGAGCTACAAATCAACCGGGAATGTACCGGGGATTAGTCATGTCCCGGCGAGGAAATTTTCATCAATGAAATGTTTTCTAGCCCCTTCCTTGGACGCAGCCTCTCCTGCCATCTAATTAGAAAGCGGAGTTGGTTTGTTTCTGTAACAGCGCTCGCAGTCGGCGACAAACGCCACATGTGCCGCAGCTTTCATTCGTTTCAAGTCAATCGCGATACATCAACACTGTTTTCGTGCGTAATCTGTCGGTGTTAGGCGATAGTGGGAAAAAGTAACATATGCCAAATAATCCTGGCAAGGCCTTTAGCGCCACTGTCATTCGTCTAGACAAACAGGCGCTTATAATCAGCCCCAGTCAATTATCTATGTTCTAATGAGTCATACCGGTAGAAAATGACATGCTGGGATGTGCCTAATATGGTTGTATTTTGTCACCAGACCTTAATATCCTAATGTATCTTAGGCCTTGTAACATCTTAACTTAAATGGCTGCCTTTTTATTATTAATGAGCTAAATCTCATATTCTTATTTAGGCTTTCCCGTGGAATGAGCGTTCCATGCAGCATCCTAGGTATGAATGAGGTGGCCTGGCAGGAGACAAGAGGTGGGATGCTGCATGCAAATGGTGCTCCTGAGACTGGGGGTGTCAGAGTCCATGGCGGAGTGCCCCTAGCCACAGTCGGGGGAGCTGGGCAAGGTCCCGTAGGGCCTCATTTACAGGGCATGGACAGGGGTGTTAACCCTACCCCAGGTACCCCGCAGCCTCCACTGAGCGGGCGATCTCAGGATGATGCCACGGTTGGATACTTCTTTCAGAGGCAGCCAGGGGAGCAACTAGGAGGTTGTGCGCCCAGCAAGCATCGCTGGCCAACTGGAGATGGCAATCATGTCGATCAGGTACACGTGTTCTGTCAAAATCTTCACAACTAAAGCCAGTCATTGCAGTGTATAGATAGATGCATCTCAAGTGAAATCTGGAAAGTTTCTGAAGCTATAAGCTGTACTGAATATTAAGAATTGCACAGTAGTAATGGTATATAACCATGGAAGTTGAGGTTAGATTAATTTACATTGGAGAAGTGCTGAATTTGGATGTCAAATTGTTTTGACTATCACTCATCATGCCCTTCACGTGGAGCTTTTCCCTTGTTATTGACTTGCTGGTGTCATGTAGTTGTCTTCACTAATGAACCATGCTCATATAGTTGAAAGCTTCCTGGTTTATTTATTTATTTATTTATTTATTTATTATTTATACCCATACCCACCACCTGGTACCACAGCATCATACCAAGTATGAATTGCACTCCAAGAGGTAGAGCGTAGGGCACCAAACAGGACCATGGTCAAAGCACTGTCAGTTTCTGTTGGGATATTGAGAGCATTGCCCTCTTGAAGTGTTCAGAGTGCTGAGTAGGAGGTGAACAAAAGTATTTAATGTTAAAAATGCTGAGATGCTATTCAATTAAACAAATTTTAAGACTGGATTTAAAAATGGGCCATGTTGACATTTCTTTTTGTAGGGCCAACCTTGTAATCAGTCACCTGGGGATACACCTGGTACTGCTGTGATGAGCTCAATCTATTGACTGCACCAAGGTCCTTCCTCAGTTCCTTAGTTGGGTTCCCCTGCCCCATGCCTCTCTGAGACCTTTGTTCAACCAGGACTACTTTTATAAAGTGGGGTTAGGAATGGAATCATCACTCAGTCTGATGAAAAGAAAGACGCTACCTTGGGAAGCGTTTTGATGTTTGAAGAGGTGGGGAGAGCAGGAAGATTTTGTAGTGTTTGTCATTAGTCACTCCAAAGTAGCGGGCGGACTATTATTTGATCGGCCTATGACAATGGAACAGGTTATGGCACATTCCTTATTTACACTTTTGACACTTATCAAGCATTAGTAGTGTCAGTGACTTTAATTTCACTGAGTGTTTAGGCTTATATTTGGTTTATATTAGTTCTTGCATCTTTGTATATAAGTTACGTGATGAAGATAAAAAGGGAGAATGCCATGTAAGAAAGTCACTCGTGCTTATGAACTAGGGCAGTTGGTGTGAACATCTTTGTCCCATAGCTAAATGTCATAGCGCCGTGGATCTTATCTGCAATGTTTTTGTGACCTTTGACATCCAATTGAGGTTTAGAACTTTCAGCCCCAAACCAGAAAATGCAGCATGATCTCTCCAAAATCATTCTGGATACTGTCACATCTTAGTGAAATCCATTCTTTACAGAACTGTAAATCACTGATTGGATAGCTATCAGGCATAAGAATAACATATTTCAAAGCTGAAATATGGGGTTATACACTCTGTTCAACATCTATACCCGTTACTTGGCAAAAAAAAGTGGTAAACGTTTTTTGAGACGTTTGTGAACATGTGTTGTGCCACTTCTCATGAGATGATTTTACTAATTGAAAGTGAACAGAATAATTTCACTCTTCATTTTATCATGTCCTCTTCACTTTAATAATCTTAAGCGTTTCCCCGAAAGCATCATCTTTTTAATGCATAGATGTTGTTTGATTGTGGCTAACCTTTTCCAATAAAGTAATTGCATTGTGCTAAATTACGTAGTAGCTTTACATTGAATTTGTCTGTATAGTAAAAACACATTTGTTAGTTTATTAATAGAGCTTTGAAATCGTGTAGGGCTCATTTTCTAGTTGGTTATTTTATTTATTTATTGGCCTTGTATGCTTGTTCTGCTTATGGTTTTGTAATTTTACTTAGATGGAGTTAAACCAAAATCGACATGTATAATCATGTAGCTCAAACCTTTTCCTCCCCTTTTTTTCAGGTCCGTGCTGTGGATGAAATGAACTATGACTTTCAAGCTCTTGCTCTGGAGTCCAGGGGCATGGGAGAGGTAAAGTGTTTTTGATTTTGTTTTTCCAATTGCAAACAATTTGTTTCATCTTTGGTTTACAGTTAGTCTGACTGAAAGGAGGTTTAATGGAATTATTGTTGGTTAAAGAAATCCAATGTTCCTGCCTTTATCCCCACTTTACAACAGAAGGGTTTGGCTGACTAAGACTACACTACAGTAGAACCTCATAACCAAACCTCAACTTTACAACCTGACCACCATATATCAAATGTTAACTTTAAAGGCTTAATCCCAATGGCTTCAGCTGTAAACAATGAAGTGCAATTGATGATCAAAGTTTGTTTAGCCTTCCATTGTTTATGAAATCGGTTTCTGTGCCATCTGATTGATGTGTTAGATTGTAACTTGGTAGATATGCAGGCTTATTTTCAGTATTTATTGTAAACATTTGCCCATTAGTGGTCTTATTTAAAGTTGTTAAATACATGTGATAACAAGATGAATAAGTTATAGTTTCTTAAAAAAATCTTTCCAGCTTCTGCCAGCAAAAAAGCTCTGGGATTCTGATGAGTTGGCCAAGGATGGAAGGAAAGGGATGCTTCTTGGAGAGGAATGGAGGGACAATGCATGGGGGTCATCTCGTGAGTGTCTCCATGTATATGTGTAGCTTATTTTTATTCAGTTTAATTTTATTCAAGATACTAAATTTATTGTTGGATCTGAATGTTGGGAATTGGGTTCAGTCAATACATCCAGACTTGATGAGCACAAAATGCCACAAGCCAGCCCAATTACATGTTTGGAGCTACCACTATGCATTACCCACTGATTTAGCCTCAGCCGCCATCTAACTGGGTTTTGCTCTCCTGCATATACACAAACTTGACTATTTTCCCCCCAAAACTGCTTTCATTTAGATCATTCAGTGTCCCAGCCAATCATGGTGCAGCGGCGACCAGGCCAGAGTTTCCATGGGAACGGTGACGCCAACTCTGTGCTGTCACCTCGGTCAGAAGGTGGAGGCCTGGGGGTGAGCATGGTGGAGTATGTCCTGAGCTCCTCTCCTGGTGACAAGATGGATGGCCGCTACAGGAACGGTGGCTATGTAAGTCAAGCTTCTCTATGTCACTCTTACACAGAGGTGCAATTTTTTTTTTGTTAAAAGTAGGGATTCCTGTGCTGTGTTCCCATATACAGGGTAATGGCACATAGTCTTATGTTGTCTTTTATCATTCCAGGGTGGAGGAGATGCTGACCAAGACGGGAGAGAGAAGAGTGACGTCCAAGAGAAAGCATCCCCCTTTGAAGAGGACAAGAGCCCAGAGATGAAGGTGGGGGAGGACAGCGATGCTTCTAAGGCCAATGGAAGAGGCTTACTCAATGGCATGGACAGAGACTGCAAAGACTTCAAGTAGGTTTATTTTTAAAAATTTAGTTTCATCACACTGACATTAACAGCATTGCGCCACTGTGATTTGTGCTTTTCTTAACAAGGAAATGTCCCGATCTATCTTAGGAAATGTTAGAGCCGTACAATTAATCGTAGATTATTATAGATCATGATTTTGTTTCCACAATTAATAATGTGCAATTCTGCTATATCAAAATATTATACTTTGAATTCCCCTGAAAGTCCCAGTGGGGTATATAAAGTGCTTTGATTATGTGTGACCATTACCTTTGACTGCGCAGTATGCACCAATGTGACCATAACACAAATTAAGATGCAGGCAGCTCCGGTGGAAAAGAAAGAGAAACCTTACATGGACCATCTTTGGAAAAAAAGTGGGAAAGAAGGGAGAAAGCTTTTCCTCTCTCACATAGGGCGTATCCGAAGTTTGAATGTGAAAATGTTGTTTTAGCTCCTAAAAGTTCCTTTGTCTGTCATTTGGAAAAACTTTGGTTTTAAACCAGGTGATGAAAATCAAGTACAGATTCTGTGCAAAGTTTGCCTTAGGGTTGTAGCTGTTGTAGAGTTGAAAACAAGACTTTCTAGCAACTGCTGCTTTTTTGCAGATAGTGCAGTCAGTGCAATACTGCACTGATAAAAGGGGAACTATAATATAAATGCAAAAGTGCAATAATATTGTTTCCTGTAACAGAAAATAATTGTGATTAATAATCATGATCACAATATTAAAATGGTGGCGATTATCGTTTTGACATAATCGTGCAGCCGTAGAGAATGTGTACATTTACGGTTTTCTCACATTTTCACATGACTTTATTTGCCGTACCATTGGTCATGGAAGGTACTCTGCATATAAGAGCTGCTAACCCTAAAACAATTTCAGCTGTATTGAGTTCAGTGAAACACTTGCGTGTCTCGTGGTCTAAATACTGTTATAGGTCCTTCTACGCCATCAAAGGAACATCTGAAAAAACAGTGATGCAACATGTAGTTGTTTTGTAGTATGCACTCTAAATGTCTTTATGCACAATGATTTCTAGGACAATGTTCCACGGGGCACTTAGTCATGAGAAACAGTAAGTTATGTCTAGTTATGTCTAATTATGTGTAGGAGGATCTTGGCAACTCAGGGCTGGCAAGAAATTAACTATTGCGTTATTGAACCATTTAGCCATGTGCTCTATACTGCCTGAGGAATTTCGAGCTCAGTGTAATAACAGCTGAATCCTCAGATACGTTGAGCTGAGAAGAGTAATAATATAGTACGGTCATTTATATGGGCTGTCGACTTCTATTAGTCATTGCAAACTAGAATTTTGAAAATTACTACTTCTTAATCTGAATGTGGGGGGACACACTGAAAAGGACTGTAGTTCTTAAACTGCTCATTTGCTTGCCCTCAATTTAAGCCTGACAGTCTGCACTTAAACCTTATTATTGTATTGTATTGTATTGTTATTGTATGATATCAATACAAAGCACTTTTAATCTGCAACCAAAAATTAAACAACGTGTGAATGTCTAAGACCTCATTTACACGTGGTATTAAAATGCGATCTGCATTTGGATATGCTGTCTGGATAATGAACAGTGTGATCACACTCTTGGGATTGACACCTAGTATTTGTGTTATCGTTGTCTGCATATTGTCCGCATTGTAGTCAGACTTCATTTGTCACGTGCAAAGTAGGTGGGGAGTTGGCAGGTTTGTCTATTGTCAACAAAAATAAACATGACTCAACGTCACTCTCCATTGTGAAACGCTAGATAGCTAGCAGGCTAATCTCCAATATGTTGTCACAATAAGTTGTGCACACCCTGCCCCCTTTTACAGACACACCCACTTTTTCCTTCGCTCTTCACCACTCAAACTGGCATTTTACACTTAAGACACCTTCATATGTTGCTCTATTTTTGTACAACTGTCCAAATTTTGCCTGGACAGCCCAAATTTCCCAAAAGTTTCTCGTTGACTCCAGCCATGAGAAGAATCTACCCAAATCTACATGTTTACAGAGAAAAGTAGATATAAATGTACAGTTGTTTACATTTGCCATGGAGATTCAAACTCTCATGCTTTATCTGGAATAGGGTCTGGGCTCCTGCCAGGCTCTGTATCTGATAGACTGTGGCGAAGGTCTGTACTAAACTAGGCATGATCCCCGATGTTTCATAACGTCTGTGCTCATCCAGCCCAACCCCTGGAAGTCGCCAAGCTTCCCCCACTGAGGCCGTGGAGAGGATGGGTCCCAGTCAAACTGGTTTGGAGATGATGGGCCAGCACCACCCCCACATCCTCCAGCAACAGAACCCAGCTCAGAACAAGGCCCCAACTGCTGAGGACTTCCAGAACCACGAGGCCCAGAACATGGGTATGGAGCAACAGGCCGGCGTGGAATCCCTCCAGTTTGACTACGCTGGGAACCAGATTCAGGTGGACTCCTCGGGGACCCCATTGGGATTGTTTGACTACAACTCCCAACAGCAGGTTTGTTAAACGATTAAGAGCAAGATAATGTCTGAAGTTCAAGTTAGGCTAGCTCACAATTAATTGTATCTCTTGTTTTTTGCTGTTTCCAGTTGTTCCAGAGATCCAATCACCTGACTGTTCAACAGCTCACTGCAGCTCAGCAACAACAATATGCCCTGGCTGCAGCCCAGCAGCAGCATCTTGGTGAGTCAGCTTATTGGTCTGTAGTTGTTAGGTGTATAGATGTCTTATGGTTAAATTGCTTTGTGCTGTATAAATTTACTCTGTTGCATGGGCATTTGAATGAGATTTGTTATGGAAATATGAATTACATGGTCTGTTCCTCATATTACCCAGCTGGCCTTGCCCCTGCATTTGTGCCAAACCCATACATCATTAATGCTGGCCCCCCTGGAACCGACCCCTATACTGCTGCCGGGCTCGCAGCAGCCGCCACGCTTGCAGGTTAGCACACAGCGCATTTTCATCCCTTGTGCTCCGTTCAGTTGAATCCCTGAATGGAATGCAGCAGCGTTTTTTGATACATGGTGCAACTGTACCATGAAATATGTGTAACATCTACCTGCCTTCCTTAGGCCCTACAGTGGTTCCACCACAGTACTATGGGGTTCCCTGGGGTGTGTACCCAGCCAACCTCTTCCAGCAACAGGCCGCAGCTACTGCCAATCACTCGGCTAATCAGCAGCAATCCAATCAGGGACCAGGGCCAGGCCAACCACAGGTAGGCATTATCCTACAGATTAGTTTATGTATTAAACTACTTTTGTTTTCCAGATTGTCTTAAATTTAAATTTGTCAGGAATTTGAAATGTGTCCTGTAAATAATTCATAGCTGTAATCTTTGTCATGCAAACTAATTCAACTTGATGATGATGGTATGATAATGTTTGCCTTTTTCTCCAGGTGATGCGCACAGGAAACAACCAGCGTCCTCTCACACCTGGGCAGGGCCAACAGAGCCAGCAGGAGTCTCTAGCAGCAGCAGCTGCTGCAAACCCCGCTTTGGCCTACGCTGGCATGTCAGGTCAGTAGACGACACCCTACTGGTTGTCATAATATCACCATGTGCCCACAGATACTAATACCAGTATGTCAAGTAGTCTCACAATACCACACCAAAGAATATTTAAAACAATTCTTATTAACATATACAGCCTGCAGCAGTCTTGTGTAAGAGGTTGTCGGCTTGTGAGGGTGTGCCGTTATTCTGCTTCTGTACCCAAGTTTCTGTCATTGCAGTCTTTAACGTTAAGATAATGTATTAATATTATCAACACAAGCTGCTGTCCTCTGTGCCCTACTCCCTACAGCACAATAAGGCCAACAGTTGGACACATTTATCGTCACTACGCAGTGTTCTCTAATCAGGGTTCCTGGGTTGCTGTTCCATGCAATTTGAAAAAAAACAGCCTATACTCTGAGAGGGCATTTTCTTATCTGCTCTATAGCCAAGTTTCTCCTAATTTTCACACATTGAAGTTGCTGTTTGGGCTGTGTGAGGACATCAAGTTTTTCACACCGAAAAACAATTTACCTTGTAGTTGCCTTTTAAGGATTATAACTGTAATAATCAGATTGCATTTCTTCCATATCTCCTTAGGTTATCAGGTGTTGGCCCCTGCAGCATACTATGACCAGACTGGAGCCCTGGTGATGGGCCCTGGTACCCGAGCTGGCCTGGGTGGGCCTGTCCGCCTGGTCCAGACCCCACTCCTCATCAACCCTGCAGCAGCACAGGCTGGTGAGTACCAGCTCACCTCCCAATGTAGATATTTCAGTATGTGGATGGGAGGCTATAAAAATATCTGGTTCATTAGAGGCTGTTTAGAACAAACAAGACACGTTTTAACCAGATGGTGCTTAATCTTCAAGATCCTTGGTTTTGGTGCTAAACAATCATTACTGTGGTGTTTTTATATGGTGCTTCCCAGAGATCACTTGACAATGAACAATGTTGACTGATTTTCTGTTGAAGTTTTGACTTTTTCGGTTCCGGTCTTGTCTCTCCTCAGCCATGGTGGCTATCACTGCTCATTATAACTACCAAGTTTTTCTATTTATTCCCGGCTCCTCTAAACACCCAGCATAAGATGTTTATTATAACCGTAGAAGTCTT
>CABFOQ010021568.1:21684-36567 GCA_900660455.1 Gephyroberyx darwinii | reverse complement strand
CACACATGCATACGAGTGACATGCTCACCATATTTTCCAAATGATTTGCCATCACCACCAGCTCCATAGGGGCTTCCTCCATATCCTGGGTAAAATGGAGACGTGCAGTTAAGTTAAGCAGAATAAAAACACCACATACGTTCATGCATATCACAGGGTGTTTTCACCAGGACCCACATGTAGCATCCACATTAAATAGATTGAAAGACATACCATAATTACCGGCACCATTAGATGCTCTAGTTGGGGGTTTACCAGCAAATGGCAAGCCGCCGATGCCTGAATCAGAGAGCAAAGAGTAATGTTGGCTGGCAAATCAATCATGATAACTTATAACTGCTAACTTGCTTTGATGGGTTCAAGATTCTTGTGAAAGTTGTGTGCATCAAAGCCAAGCGGCATTTGGTTAGCCACAACTTGTTTCCCCCGTTTTCCCGTCCAATATGCATTTTGGCAGAGTGGTGGAAAAGGGCCAATAGGGACTCACCGTACTTGGTTTGAGATTTCTCTGGGCCCATTCCAAGTGTCTGACCACCATAAGGCAAGCCGCCCATCCCTGTAACATTAGAAAAGGTTTAGATTCTAGCATGTTATACAATCATGCACCCAAATCACATCAAAAAAGCAGTTTAAAGTTCAACCTACCACCGTATATGCTGCCTGATTTTCCATGAGGACTGAGGCCAGCTGGTTGAGGCTCAAACTGACTGGTTCCTGTGTGAGTATACAGGACATTGTTTTTTATTATCATTTCTATTGGTTCTAGCTACTAGCTTGCAAGTAGTTTTCAGACCTGGTCGCTCCAGAATTGGATCTGGGATATTGAGATTATATGAAGACGACAACAAAATAAATACACCATGCTAGTGCCTACATGCTTAAGCCATATTATTATATGATGGCGTGGTCTTACCATCTAGTCCAGCAGGAACGAGTGAGGCTCCATTGTAAGGAAGCTGTCTGGCTCCACCTGCAGAATCACCAGCACATTCACAATGATGGATTATCACTATTACACTATCTAGCCATTGTGAAATGAGGTCACCTCTGACCCTAACTGACCGATCGTTGCTGCATGGAGTAAAGTGCTAATTCTGGACCAAACTCACCTGTAAACCATCAGCCAAATGATGCAATGACTAAAATGAAATACACTGTGGTGATGGTGTCAATACTGAACATAGGTAGCTGTATGTTCCCACCCATACCATACCTGATTTGCCATCAACAGCAGGTACACCTTGGCTAAGACCTGGAAAAGAAGGGACATGTTGTCTTTTGCTGTAATTCACAGGAAGATAGCCATTCTAAAACACATATTCTAGCCATTTACTCAGTGAGGATCAACCTAAATCATATTCCTCTGTTATCTGAAAAGTATAAAATGCTACTTACTCGCATAGTCAGGCTGTACACCAGCACCATAGCCGTTTCCATACCCTGCATAAAAAGTGAGCACAAATGATCTCAATCCACAGCACATACTAGTGGGATCAGCTAATCCCATGGCCTGTATTCACAGGGTAACAATGGAGGAACTCGGCTGTCTAACTGTTCATCGACCAATAGTAGAGTAACATCCATTAATGGACTCAGGACATGAATGTAAACATTTAGGCCCACCTGATGTCGACTTGCCAGCCTCCCCCTGGGCTGCTTTGCCTGAGAAAAAAAAAAGCAGAAGTAAAAGCCTGCTTATACCAAAACCACGAAAACAAAGAGGTGGTCCAAATTCAGCTTTTCCAGGTCATTAAGCTATGACTAACTTACAGGTTTATTTAAAAGACAAGTGTTTAAAGCGAACCCTTTGAAAGTATGCCTCCATGGAGATTTCCATTTCCATATCCAGCTCCAAGGTAGGCCCCTTGTCCATAGCCTGAGAGCGTGCAGGAAGCATTAACACAAAATAACCACAAAAGGAGGATTACTGCAAAATGATAATCATTCCATTCATACAGAAGGACAACCATACCCAGTGTTATATAACGCTGACCTTATGCACTAAAGGTCTAAGCATTAATAATCTATTTGAGACAAATTATAATTTCAAAGAACCTCCAGTTAAAGATTACCTTTATGTACATTTATATTTATGATTTTGGATGTATTAATTCCCACTCAATGTTAGATAACTCAGATGCAAGCCCCAGAAATGAAAGCCCCAGAAAACAAGCCATTCATTCATTCCCTTTTTGCCACAACAACAAAAGGTCCAATTACATGAAAATCGGCTACTGTAGTCAGCCAATTAGCACTAGGCTAGTTAGTTAGCGTAGGACTGAATAAAAATACAATGCCCTACCCAGCGGGTAACTTGTCAGACTATTTTCAGCAAGAACTGAATGGAGCAGGAGAAAAGCCAGTAACTACAGTATATGGGAGAGAAAAATAAAATGGTTCACCAGGTTGGTTGGGTTTCCCTGCATAAGGATAGCCAAGACCTGGATAGTGCAAAACAAAGGTAACACATGAGGTAGAGCATGTTCTTCTTTTTCCATTCCATTTTAAAATAAAATATCCTTGAAGTCTTAAGAGTAAACCTAAGAAAGCTCCACGAAACAGATTGAATAAGCACATTCTTCACTGTATGTCAATATGGGTATTATTACCAGCTCCGGCTCCGTATCCGTTGCCATGTCCAGGGACAGTATAGCCTCCTGTTCCAACACCATAACCTTGGGGTAAACCAAACATCATGTGACATATCAGAGCTTCACCTGAACTGTTATGTTCTGGCTTGATAGTATGGAAAGGCAAAAAAGTAGGAGTACAGTAAAAAGGAATAATTGTTCCACATTAGTTGTTTTAGTTATGAAGCCCCTTACCTGGTTTGGATGCTTTAGCCCCGCCTCCATTCGGATATCCTCCTGCTCCTCCCCCATACCCTAACCAATTACAGTATCACTATTAGCAGTTGGCCGACAATCATTTCTACATTGATAATAACAGTTAAGAGGCAGTTGTAAGTATATAATGATTAAATTTCAACAAGGGTAAAATAATCATCAGCAAAATGCTCAGCTGTAAACACAACAGAATATTGACTGTCAAGAATGAAGGAGAATGAAGGGTTTCGCACCAAATCTGTCTGGAACACCAGATCCTGTGCCATAACCTAAACACAAATAAAACACAATTTCAGCTATAACTATATAATAACTCATCTCTACATAAAATAGCTTTGATTAAATATTGCACTTCTATATAATATACATTACATTATGGCAGAAATTAAGCTACAGATGCTGAGAACAGTGTATAAGTACCTTTGGGTTTAGTACCAGTGGATACCCCGGCTCCAGCACCATAACCTTTAAACGTGGTTAAAAGGACAACGAGAAAATAGTCAAAGGTTAATTTTCATCATCTGCTTTGATTTTTATAACCAAAGCCAGCAAGAAAATGTAGTTTATTAAATCGGTGGTTCTCAACTTGGGGGTTTGGACGCCTTGGTGTGTTGCAAGACGATTTATAGGAGAAAAATATATCTCAAATGTAAACATATATTCTAATCATTTTGTGTTTGTAGCTTTTATGCTGCAACTCTGTCGTTGTAGCCTTTAAGCTACCGCAAATAGGAATAGCCTGAAAATGAAAAATGAAAAAGAGAACCACTGCTTTAAATGATGATGGTACTTTTACCCTCAGACCATCAGTGTGAGTCTTATGACATAAGACACATTGTAACCAGTCAAGGAAAGAAAGTTCAGAGATAAGTCAAAGGTCATGCTCTCAGGCAAAGTGGAAAGAGGTGTGTGTGTGTGTGTCTGTGTGTTAAACATCCATTAATAAACATGCCAAGATTGTGCAAATATCAGAAGTAATCAATCACGTGAAAGAGATTAAAAAACAGTGAACCACATACAAGACAATCCATTTAGAATACATACAGTAAATGTCTTAGCATGCACATACTGTAAGACCAGTCAAGTTATGATGATCACTTGTCACATGGCTGTTGAAAAGCCATGTGATCACCCATATTAAAATACAAAACTCAGTTTACCAGGTCTGGGTATTTTCACCCATTGCCCATTTGGTACTCCTGATGGTCCACAGTCTAGAATACCCGTGCAGAAAATGTAGTACAATTACAATTCAAGTATTCAAGGCGAAACAAACACGCACACAAATATCATACACAGAAGGAATCCACCTAGCCCACACCAAAGCAACAGAAACTCATTTTAGATGCAGCTCCCATTAAGAGAGAGACGCATTATGTGATGAAGGTAATCCCTCCAACCATCATGTTAGTAGATCTTACACTTTAACTACCTGAGGGACCTGAGGGACCTGAGGGACGAGGTTATTGATTTCATGCCAGCGAATGCACCCCCAGACCACCAGAATCCTTCTCTGTAATTTTGACCGTACTCTATATCTGTCTCTGACCATACTATGAAGTGTTCAAGGTGAAGTGATTGATGTTTACCAGGTTTGGCTGGTTTTGCTCCCTCTCCCTTGGGATTTGAAGGTCCTCCACCATTTTCTGAGGGTCATAAGTTAGATCTTAATTGGAAATGCTTCCTGCTACACTCCCCCCTTAATGCTGTACATCAACATCATTAAACAACAATGGTCAGCTAGTGAAGAAACAGAAATCTGAAAGAACAACGTAAAAATCACCTCATGCCCTCGACGTCTGAATACACTGAACATTGACCAAATCCAAATTTACAAAATACAATTTCAAAATAACATAATTGAGGTCATACTCAAAAGGTAAACCTGCTCAAAAGGTAAAAACATGATGTTCAAAGTGTGTTCAAAGATGAGTGAGGGTTTCAACAGGAAACAGTGATAACCACATGAATTGGTGGTCATTTGTTAAGACGACACCCAACAGAGCATGCAACACAGAATTGCAATTACAAAACTGTAGACTAAAATGACAAACTGTTCTAGGCTAGGATTCACTCCTGGCCAGTGTGATTCACCAAAATGGGTATAGGTGTAAATAATGTTAAAATATAAAGCCTAACCATTCCCATGTAGTCAATCTCATGCAGTTGGCATAATGCTGCTGCTGTTGCATGAAAATGAACAAACAAACAAAAAAAACTATGATGCATCCCATTAAAACAACGTAAGAGTACAAATCTTGAAATATGATGAATCTTGCATGAGACACTCAAACCAAACTGATCATCAGTAGTTTTGCAGTAGACATACGAGTGGGACAAACATAGGATTCACTCAAAATGTGCACATGCGATGCATACAGCAGCAGTATTAAACACGCATGCAAACACACACGTGTCAAGACTTAGTTTACCAGGACTCCCAACTGTAGCTTCCTGGGCCCCAGTTTCCACCTCTGGGACACCGAGGCCTCCAGGTGCTGCCTCAGGTTGATTTCTGACGCTTGCTTCTTCTGGCGCAACGTCCGGCGCACCCTTAGTCAGCACTTCCTCGGGGGTGATGGCTCCTGTGTTTTTAGCCGCCACCGTTTCAGGCACAGGCACAGCTTTGGTGTTCAGGGGTCTGTTACTTTCAGGGGTCTGTGGTTCGGGGCCAACGTCCCCATCACCGTCGTTGCCTGCCCCAAAAAGAACGTCTGCCTCTGCACTTTTTTCCTCAGGCACAGCACTTCCAGTAACGTAACCTAAAGGCCAACACTTAGATATTTTTCTTTCCAAAATGTTAGCAAATTATTCCTACTGGAAAGGAAATCAAATGTTTTTTCACTTCACTTTTTTTGTTTTTTTGTTTTTTCACTTCACTTCAAAATGGAAAACTAGAACACCTTGGTTGCACACATATAATACTTAGTAGAAGCACATCTCTACCAACTAGGCACAGGAGGAGTTAGGATTTTTTCTTCCTATTGTATTTTAACTCCTTTTCTTTGTTGCAGAAGAGTTAAACCTCACTGAAATTGCAAAGGGACCTCTACGCATTCCACTTCAGGTCGGTCCACAGATTTTCTATAGGATTGAGGTCCGGGCTCAGACTGGGCCGTTCCAGGATATTAATCTTGTTTTTCAGCCATTCCTGGGTTGATTTGAACATGTGCTTCGGATTGTTGTCATGTAGGAAGATTACATTCTTTAACTTGAGTTTTTTTTGCTTTTGCAGAATATGTTAGAGTATCTGGACCCTTTCATTTGCCCCTCTACTCTGACCAGATCCCCTGTACCCTGTTTTTAGTGAGAAGTGGCTTCCATTTTGCCACCCCACCCCAGAGCCCAGAATTGTGGAGAACAGACAAAATGGCGGTCACATGCATGCAGGGGCCAGACTACTATGAAGTCCTGCAGTTGCTTTAAGGATGCCGTTGACCTCTTGACAGCCTCCCTGATGAGCTTCCTCCTAGCATGGTGATCTATCTTGAAGGGAAGTCCCGGTGGTGCCATATTCCCTCCATTTATTGATTATGGTCTTCACTGGGTTCCAGGGAATTTTTAAGGTCCTGACTGAAAATGCTCCATCTACTCACTGAAAATCTTTTCAACAATAAGAGCCCTGTCTCTTCAGTGAAATCCTGGTTTTCATTGATCTAATTAGAATCATTTCAGTTTCTTTGTGCATGCGTTGGAATATGATGAATTCATCTTAAGCCAGTCACAAACCCCATTATCGGGGGTGTGCAACCAAGGTGTTTTAGTTTTCCATTTTTAATACATTTTCAAAAATGAGCGCCATTTGTTTTTATCTTGATTTTTCTGCTTACTCTATCCAAATGAAAACTTCACTTTTAAATTAAATTAAATGAATGTCGGGCCACACAAACTAGAAAATCTGAAAGGGTGTGTAGACTTTTGATATCCACTTTGTACCACTGAATGGCTGTAGGAGACATCAAGGATTTATTTAGGCTAACTACAGAAAAGAAATGCATTTGACAAAAAAAAAGATATATATGAAACTAGTATAGGAAATGAAATACGTATAGGAAATGATCTCAAATGCATTTCCTTTCTGTGTGGAATCTTATATACGATTAATAAAATTGACAATACTGCCCCACAAAGTCAAACAGCAGTAACTATTTTATGTGCAATTTTCAAAGTAAAAGTCCATGACCAGGGTTTATTTTCATATCAACAATAAATATATTATTGAATATTATATTATTATTAAATTATTTAAAATACTTTTAAATTAAAAAAATAAATAAATATATGTCCACTTTTGACCCAACAAAAATAGATTGTCAGGGCAGAGGATCAACTTTAATGTCACTGTTGTTTCGTTATTCTTGCAGTTACTGCTCTTTGGCTTTGTGGGGCCTAATATTACAGTCAAAGTGAAATAATGTTCAATAGACATATACTGACACAATTACAGGGAGGAAGAGTCAGTGGGGATTTTGTTACAGTTGGCCAAAATACAGTGGATCATCCTATATTCTTATATTACGGTGTTAAGCAACTCAGGGCTACAGGATATGCTGCGTGTACATTGGCATGCATCATTTCGAGGACTTCACTGACATGCTTTTCCAGGAAATTAAATTCCTTTTAAAGCCCCCCCCTCCACTGACCGCACAGACAATATAAACATTTTCAAACAAGCCTCCTGAGTGCATCCTTGGTTTACAAGAGAAAGTAGGAGTGACAGCTGATTTCTACCAGTCAATAAAGGCCTTGTTTTGACTATCATGGTGACTAATATTTACCATATACTGATTAGTAATTGTTGTATTTACATTTTAAACATATGGCTCTATCTAAAATTTAAAAAAATAAAAACGAATCCATTTGCAACAGCCTAATTACAGGACAGTCAAACAACCCAAGCTCCACTGATACTTTTCATGTCTTCATCTCCAGAGTAAAAATACAGGTTGTCAGAGCATGTCATTATTACACAACATACTACCTTATTGGCATGCTCCAAAAAATGATACTTATCTTTAATAGGTATTTTGGGACTTTCCCCTTAAGGAACCTGCGGTGCCACTAACTGTGGTGCCACTGGTGCTGACTCAGGTGCTTGTTTTGAGCATTCCCTTGAGGAACCACTGGTACTTGCCTTGAGGAACGACTGGTGCTGGCTCAGGTGCTGGCTTCTTTCCCTGGGGAACCACTGGTGCAGGTTCTGATGTGGCTACCTTCAGACTGACTTGTGGAGTCACGGGTGCTGGTTCAGGCGCTGGCTTAGTGTACTTTCCTTGGGCAACTGCTGGTCCAAGCTGCGCGACTTGTTTGGGGTAGTGTGGTTGTGTGGCCACTGGTGCTGGCTTCAGATACTTGCCCTGTGGAATCACGGGTGCTGGCTCAGCTGTGGGTTCAGGTGCAGGCTTAGGGTACTTGCCTTGAGGAACCATTGGTGCTGATTCTGGTGTAGCCTGTGGGATAAGTGATGCTGGTTTAGAGTACTTCCCTTGAGGAATCACTGGTGCCGATTCGGGAGCTGCTGGTTTGTAGCTTTCTGCTTGTGGCACAGGTGCCGGCAGCTTTTGATATTTCCCTTGTGTCACTGCTACAAGGATACCCTCAAGTGCAGCACCTTGCGTTGGTTGTGGCAGTTGTGCAACACCCTTTGAGCTCGGTTCTGCTGGCTGCTCTGGTGCTGCACTTGGTTGTTCAGGAGAGAGAACTTCACCTTTAAGGCCTTTTCCATTAGATGCACCTGCGCCTTTTGTACCCTTCCCATTTGGCATCATGCCGTAACCTGAGAACCGAACACAATGACGTTGTGCAAAAACCAAAAGGAATGTGTTGCATGCCAGTAGAAATTGTTCATGGATAACCACTAAACTTCAACAAAACTTCACACACAATAACAGCTCAAAATGTGACAAAGTACAACACGAGCAGAGGCAGCACAAACAGCATGCATAAAAGCAAAGCAACATTAAATCATCGTATATACTTTTTTAAAGACAATTTACAGAACATGCAGTATCAGTTTCATTTAGGACAAACCACGTTAGGACAATTATATGAAAAAAATAAAACATTTGACAAATGTGTTAAGACAGAGGTACAGACAACACAAACAAACAACGTGCATGTACAGAAGCGTTTACCAGTATTGGCTACTTTAGCCAACTGCCCATTGGGTACACCAGCTGGACCATCGTACCCTATGAACCACAAGAATTTTCACTAATTCACAAATCATGTGAGCATTGCAGACATTTTGTGGGCAGACTGATTACTGGACAGATCAGTACAAAAAAAAAAATGGAGAAAGAATGTTTTATATGCAGTGGGATCATGATTAGGCGTGATCTGCACTGGCCTAGCAGTGAACCAGAGCAGTGCAGTACTGAACCACTTAGTCAGGTCAGGTTGGTTTTGTTTGAACACCCCAAACATGAAATATGTTCCATTATGTTTTATTTAATATATGCTTACCTCCACTGGATGACACTGTTCCAACACCTTTGGTAGCTTGAGGGTTTGATCCTCTGTTCGCTGCTCCGTATCCTGAGCAGGCGGATGTTAGAAATGTCACTATCGCATTACAATGACAACTTCAGGACAGCGGTAATTTAGCCACAATTATGATATTGTTACATAATATTGAGGGTAATGAAAATTAGTCTTACACAGACAGTTTCACAGTTTTCTTTGACAGTTTTCAGAATTCGGCTAATATAATATAATATAATATCTCTTCCTGAAATTCAATCTGTAATGCTAATACATTTTGATACTGGATAGTTGGGACTTACCATTGGGTTTACTTCCATATCCATTGGGTGCACCACCATTTCCAACTCCGTAACCTTGAGACAAAATATAGTATTAAAAAAAGCAGCATGCAAAGCTGGTAATAGTGGTAACTGGTGTGTTATGTATGATGCATCTTGACAGGGAGTCACCGTTGGGTTTAGCTCCATATCCTTTGGGAACGCTGCTACTGCCAGCTGCAGCTCCATAACCTCAGGGTCAAATGTAACAGTACAATTAAAGTTGGTGCCTTCTACATTAGAGACAGTTGTAACACTATAACACTCGAAAGGATAGCTATCAATTACCGTTGGGTTTAGCTCCGTATCCATTGGCAACAGCTCCAGCTCCATAACCTTGTGATTAAATATATACCATTAGAGAAAAATACATATCCAAACTGTTAGTATTGGGGGTGCTAAGCTGTGGCATGATTGTAACTAGTACCTGGTTTGGGTCCCTTTGCACCTCCATTGGGGTATCCATACCCTACAAATTCATTAAAAAAAAAAAGGAATAACTTTATTTAAAAATAAAATGGTGTCTGAAAATAAAAAGATTCAAAAGAGAAATGATATTCTTACCACTGGATCTGGCACCATATCCATTTGGAATACTGCCATAACCTAATAATAGTACATTAGAGTGAAGTGAGTCAGGAGAGTACACTTCTGCTATGGGGGCAGGCAACAGAAGTCTACGTCTAGACTTAAACAAACCCTATTTCAGCATCTGAGAGAACAAAACTGCTATATCACTGAAAGCAAAACACAATCTAAAATGTCTGACTGGCACTTGGAGAAAAAAATGTACGTGCAGTGGACAACTTTGTGCAAGAGATGTACATATTTTAACGTATATGATGATATGTCCCATGATAGTCCCTGGAAAGCTGATGTGCCAGCAGCAGTGTTATGTGTCATATGTAGTAAGTGTGAATGTACAGGTACCTGGTTTTGCTGCCTTGGCTGCTCCCCCACTGGGGTATCCGTACCCTGGGCAGTTCCACAAACACAGATTCATTATACAACCTCACCCAGAAACTGTGTGTGAGTGTTTTGACTAAAAAAAGATCTCTAAAAGTTACCATTTTATTTTTTATTATATTGATTTTATTATTTATCTTTTATGATTTTAGATTTAATCTTTGTTTGTAACTGTGATTTGAAAAGTGTTATAATAATAATCATCATCATTATTATTGTAACATTTAATATTAGATGTGGACACACCATTGGGTTTGGCTCCATTCCCATTTGCAACTCTGGCTCCAGCATAACCTTTCAAATTCATGACAAAATGAAATGAAATATCTTCAGTGCATGTCTGCCAAACATTTGCTTGATGTGATACACTGAACATTTTATGATTACAGGTTTACCGTTGGGTTTTGCACCATGTCCATTAAGCACACCAGCTGCAGCACCATAGCCTGAAAATGAAAACAAAATGGTCAAGCTATAAGAATAAGGATAAGAACTAGTAATAAACAAGATATTTTACCAAACACTTGAAACAGATGAGGATTCACCATTAGGTTTACCTGCTTGTTCGGTCATAGTACCAAAACTATACAACCATACATATGAAGGGTACATTATTATATAGATGTGTAGATGTAGTTTTTATATGTATATATATGTAATATATGTATTATTAAATCCCAGACTTGACATATGGTCTCCATATCAACTCAGTGTGTTAAAACATATCTTTTTTTGAAGTAATGGGTATATTTAGAGAGGCTTTACCATTTGGATTGGCACCTTGTCCAGCTGCAGCACCGTAACCTGCAGAATTGAATGTATAGTCTGCCATTAGGCACCACCACAGACAGTCTAACATTAAGTTATGAAAACTACAGCCAATAAATGGTAAAACTTTACATGAGCTCTGTTTTGAAACATTTTCAGAAATTATAAATGAATCACTTAACACACTGTTCAACTGCTATATCACAAATAAAAGTATTACATGACATGTTTTTCATGAATGTAACATGCAGCTGTTATGAAAGCTGTTGGCGTAAAGAATGTGTCAGAGACGGAGAGAGAGTTCGTGTAAACCCGCGTAATCCAATACAAACACATGTAAATATGAAACCATTGTGTATTTACCATTTGGCTTAGCTCCATATCCATTTGGAACACCAGGCTGCGCGCCATAACCTGCAGCACATTTACAACGCTTGCATTGTAAAATAGTGGTGAAGAATATCTGGCAATGTGTTCCATTAATTGAAACATTTCTAAACAACTGAAACTATTAAGCCTGTTTTATCATTTGGTTTGGCACCTTTTGGCACCAAAGCCCATAATCCACAATAATGGTATCCCATGTTTTTTCTTATGTTTGGATAAAAGTTTGGAAAATTCATTCCTTGATACAGCTACACATTTTACAGTTATATTTACAGTATGAGACAAGATATCAGTCTGTTTCTAACTCACTATTGGTTGTACAAAAAAAGAAAATGTCAACAATATATATAAAGAATATTTCATTTCCATGCAAACTATTATAAGTTGATAGTAGCAACAGCAAAAATCATATACCAACTATGAAAGAAATGTACATCAAATAACATGTAATGGAAAGAAGTGACACTTTTATTCTTTATACTTCTTGAATTCTTATATATTATATATTCTTATATATTTATGTTATATTCTACTATATTTATGAAGTAACCAACGACTGAAGAAATCAAATGATTTTCTCTTAGCTATTGAGATGACAGACTAGCAAATGTTACCAAAGAAAAAGAAAATAAAGAATACAGTATATGATTATCTTTGCACCTTTCTTGGATCCCTTTGTTGCTCCATTACCGTGTCTAGCGCCCAGACCGAGACCAGCCATTGCATAACCACCATTGTAGCCTTGTAAATAACAAAATGAACAATAGCACGCATATATAAGCCAACACCGTAAGATTCATTCTTCCACATTGCATGGTATCCATCAAGACTATAAAGATTGATTGCTGTATTGACTCACCTCCGATGGGTTGAGCTCCGTAACCATTATAACCATTACCGCCATATGCTGGAAAGACAAATACAGACATTGTTACCGATGTATTAGATGGTCATCCCAGTATTGTGTAAATGCTCTCACACACCTTTCCCCTGGTTCCTTGCCAGCTGAGGTACCCCCAGACCTCTGGGGATGCCCATTCCAAGACCTGGGCCTGGTATCACAGAAGCATTATGTTAAGGGAGCAAAATGATAAAAGGTCATTTGTGTAGGTACGGTATGAATGTTTCCTGGGCAAGGAGGTAACAGAAGATTACTACCTGCACCATAAGGCGGTCGGCCATATCCTTTCATGGGTTTACTGCCAGCGCCCCCTGGTAAACACAGAGACATGCTCACCTCACACAATTGAAACTGCTAACCACTTCAAACTCGTCTCTCAAACAAACTTGTTCAAACTCATTAAGTGAATGACTGCTTGACCCCTTTATCTCTCTCACCATTTGGCTTAGCCCTGTTACCACTGGATGGACCAGCTGAGGCTTCTTGACCTAAAGGACACCAGATAATCAACTTACCTCCAAGTATGTGACCATATGTATGAATCAGTTTAATGAACTTTCTTTTTCAGGAGACATTACCATTGCCTTTAGCTCCATTTCCATTAGGTACACCACCTGCAGCACCATAACCTGGAAAACAGAGGTATTTATTTATTTAGTATTACTTATTATTACTTAGTATTATTGCGATCATCATGTGACAGTTTTTCTCTCTTTCTGTATGTCTGTGTGTGTTAATTTGTATGTGTAATTTGTGGATGTATCTCCAACAACAGTAGGAACATACCATTGCCTTTTGTTCCTAGTCCATTGGGTGTAGCAGATGGGCCCCCATTGCCTGCCAACAGAAATAACATTCAGAAAACGTTTTCAATCACAATTCATTCATCATAATTAAAAAAGTCTAAAACCTCCAATAAATGCCTGCTCTCAAATAACAGCCTCTGTCTTTAGTGGCCCGGGAGATTAAACTGCTCCATCATTACAATGTACATTACACAGCCATGATATTAACACTTTAATCTGTTTGAAAAGGTATTGTTGGTTTTATTGCTGTGCAATAGTCTGTGCAGAGATATAACATATTATTATGTGTATGTTTTTTAAAGTTTTATACCGAATTCAGTTGTGGCAATAAAAAGTATTGAGTAGAAGCCCTGGTCATGTTGGATTTTGCAGCAAACAAATGAAAGGGCCATTAATATACATTATAAAGTATATCAGTTCACCGTTGGGTTGAGCTGCATTTCCATTCAGGGCACCAGCTGCAGCACCGTAACCTAGGGGCCAACCAGAGAACATACAGCAAGAGAAACTTACTTCCTTTGCTTTGCTGCAGTTTTGGAACATGCAGCATGCAATACAATGGAGATATAGTGCATCTGCAACATCAATGTAAGAGTCTACTATACCGTTGCCTTTCATTCCCTGTCCGTTGTGCACGGCCACTGGAGTACCGTAGCCTGTGATGAAATCATGCACATTGCAAACTTAAGGATACGGGTCCACAGCTTGTGTGTGTGTGGGTCAGTGTGACAATGCACAATACACACCCACTCATAAATGCAGAGTGAGTCTGTCACTCTGGTCATACTGTATGTGAATGACCATCTGGATAAGTGGGTAGAAAATGTGGACTTACCTTTGAATATGCCACTGTTTCCATTATGTGAAGTGGCCGCAGCTCCATAACCTACAGATTACACAAACACGATAATTTGTGAGGGAAAAAAACGTTGCTATGTCCGCCACTATTAATACTTGGAGTACAAGTTTAAATGTAGGCTCAACTCAAGCATCTAGCACAGAAGCACTTCTACCATACCATTGCCTTTAGTGCCTTGTCCACTGGATGGGCCGGCGTGAGCTCCATAGCCTGTAATTGAAATCATAGTTACTTTTTGTGTGCATGTGTGTGTGTGTGTGTGTGTGTGTGTACAGACAGTGAGATTGCGTAGTGAACAGTAAGCTCTACCATTGCCTTTAGTTCCTTGTCCATTGTTTGGACCAGCGTGAGCTCCATAGCCTGTAATTGAAATCATAGTTACTTTGTGTGTGTGTGTGTGTGTGTGTGTGTGTGTTTACATGTGTGTGGCTGTGTGCAAACATGCAAGCGCCCATGTCCTCTTGTATGTCTTTGAGTTGTGTATGCACCTGTCTTTGATTTGTGTAACATCCAACAAAAAACATACTAGTTGACTGAGAATACAACC
>CABFOQ010021568.1:0-14131 GCA_900660455.1 Gephyroberyx darwinii | reverse complement strand
GGGGTTAATTTAAAGTAGGGATCAACACTGGTGCCGACCCATATCACTTCGTCTCCAATATATTTGCCTTTACCACTAGTAATCCACATTTCGCCTATTAATTTCTTTTAAACATTCTGTACACAGGCATGCAGCTCGTCCCCCTGGTCCCACATTCCAGCACACTCCAAGGAAATAAGACAATATTGGCTCTGTCTGCCAACTTTGGGATTTATCTAGCCTGCCTGTTTGGTCACAGACCAAAACACATTTAGAGGGAGACTGGCATTACAGTGGTCGAGAGAAACGGGGGGCCTTGCATAAGGACACATTCTCACGCAAGTCTCAGTCTTCACATTCTCCCTGTGCTCTTGCTGGTTCCCTATACCGGTCTAAAGTCACATCATGTCCTGCCAATCAGTTTCCCCCATTAGGAATGTCTCACTCTGGTGTTTCTGCACGGTGCAGGCTTATTGCTTTGGTTAGAGCCCAGTGCCCTTCAGCAAAAAGGCGGGAATTCCGGGCTACACATGGTGTTGTCTCTGATTTGATTTGCTCCTAAGTTTAGTCGTGTATAAAAGTCACTAGTGTTATATTTTTGTAATTGAACCAGCTATGGACCGAGTTGAGTTGACGGCCACACCTACCAGCAACTATAATTTAGAAACTAAAAGGTCTAAAGGAAATGTTGAAAGAAAATGGTGGTTACTGAACAACAGGGAGGCAGTCCCTCCACTCTGCTCCATAAATTGATAAGTTATTGATAAATGATAGAGTATGTAACTATTAGAGTTACTTAACTTGCCTGAAGTTTGACTCGTGAAGTATTTATCCATAATTGTTTTCACTCACCTTTTAAAAATCTGTCCCGGCAGTACTCATGACTCAAGGAACTTAAGAGTTGACCAGGACAACATGCAAAATCCATCATGTGCAATTTAACAGTTGGCTGAAGCACTGCCAAAAAAAAAAAAGAAGTAAGAACTGGACATTGAGGTCAAAAGGATCATGGGAAGCAAAGTCCTATTTGTATATTGCAGAAATTAATTTTCTGAAAACTAGATTATAAAGTTCATGAGTTTGTTTTTTTTGTAAGAATTTTATTTATGTTGCAAGTGCTCTACAAGGGTGCAATTTAAATTATTCACGTTTCCAAATAAACCCAATAAATAAAAATCTTTTTACAACTGAAACAGAAGAGGGAAAATACAGCATATTTAGTATCGCTATACGTGTAAACACACTGCATGCATTTTTTTCCACAAAAGAACCCAAAAATTGCACAGCCTCTTGATGTGCCATGATAAATTATTTAATTTGTCATTACTATAATGAACATATAAGTTCAGCTGTACAATCATAAATTACTATACAATCCTCCATAACCCTGTCAGTGACCAACACATTTAATTTTCAGAATCGCTAATTGATAGCTCACGTACTTGTCCTAAATGTAGTTAGCTTCATGATAGTGCATTTGCTAGAGGTATAATGTGATTATATGTTAGTATAAATGGGTAATTGGAGAGAAGCCAAAAGAAATAAATCAGCTCCATCTACTGGCCATGGTACCAACTACAGTACATATGGGCCAACTCATGGAGTAGTTTCTGAAGTCAACTTAATTTCAGAATTAACTTGCATTGATTTAGCCTAGTGCAGACCAAAGGGAGGAAAGTAAAAACATAAGAAAATGGAAATAAAAAAGGGAAACAGTTTTGAGAGTGCAAAAATGTGAGGGTATGGGGGAGGGGTAAAGGAATAAGAAACAATGTTTTTGAACACAGATCAGGGAGTACATTGCATAGCTCATGTTATAATGAACACAGAGTTTTTCCAGGGCTGAGCTCCTGCTCCTTTCACTCTAGTGCTCACCATAACCTGGTCATCTGCTGAAGGTCTCTTCAGCTATTGTCCAACTTATGATGGCAGAGCCAGGAATCCCGTCACTGACCTACATGAAGAGAATCCAGTTTGTGATATTTGGGTCTAGGTTAGTGGTCCTTAAATCCGGGCCTCGGGGTCCAGAGTGCTGCTGGTTTTCTATTCTGCCAGGTAGTTTCCATTCTAGCTGTCTAATCAGGGATTGATTAAGACCTGGGATGCCAGGTGAACGCAATGAACTTTCTGGTAGGAGAGAAAACCAGCAGCACTCTGGACCCCGAGGCCCGGATTTGAGGAACTCTGGTCTAGGTACACCAACTACATATATTCTTTTGTATACACTATGCAAAATATCTTCCACTCAAATCAAGCACAAGAACAGTGATGATACAGCATCTGAAGGACTCACTCCATGTTGCTTTTCAGCTGATGGACGGTGCGCTTGTCCAGGTAACGACAGAAGAGCGTGAGCAGGTTGGAGGGTAGGAGTAGTGGCTCCACCAAAGAGCACTGAGATAGCTGTCCTGCCACCTGGAATATTGTATCTGTCCTGGAGATGAAAATGAGCATTTATTTAAAAAGTTGAACATGCAAAAGGATGTTAAAATGGATTTATGGAATATTAGGTTTCAGACCAGGTCTCAAAGTCACCAATGCTGGGCTCCAGAGGAACACCTGAGGACAGCAACCTCTCTCCTTGGGACAGCAGGGCATAGAGTAGGGACAGCCCAAACTAAAAGGGAGAGATTGAAACAGGAGTAAGAAAACCTCACTGATTTAGTGCAGCTACACAAACTACAAGAGAAGAGAACAACCAGACATCCCTGGTCCAGCTGGACCTGTGTGATCAGTACTGAACAGTTAGCCCTGGCAGCTGTGATGGGCAAGTCCTCACAGCCACATTATGCCCCCAGGACCTTCATAACATCCCAGCAATTTCAGCTCAGCTCACAAGTTCAAGTGACAGGTCCATCAAAAATGTTACCAAGTAAAAGCAAAGCAGCAACAGAAAGCACTGACCTTGTTCTGACAGGCTAGCGTGAGGCACTCATGTGTCATTGGAGACTCAGACAACGTCAGATGTTTGAGGACCACAATGAGTTGACTGAAGGTCAGACCTCCGATCACAGTTCGAAGAGACGGGTAGAGCACTGGAAGGGACTGAGAGGAGGATGTGTTGAAGCTAGTGATGAGATTCACCATAATAGAAGTTTTATAAATCCAAAGATGCACGCTGTACCCTTACCTCATCTATGTCTCTGCTCATCAGCGTAGGCAGGTTCAAGGTCACCACGTGCAGAATATTCAGTGCAGAATCACGGTCCAGGAACGGGAGAAGCCGAGCTAGTAACTTCTTGCCTTTTGAAACCAGCAGGCAAGGGAGAAACTCGCTCCCTGAGTCTCTACAGTAAAACAAGTGTTAATGAAAAACCATTGCTCCCTTTCAATATCTGACGAATGTGTCCACAAAAGGTTATCGTGTCTATTAAATCTTAATAAGCTAGTAACTTGAAACACTATCCAAAATAATCCACTTTTATTCCAGTTGTGAACTCACAGGGGGTCATGCTGTTGCAGCTGAGAGTAGATGTGCTCTACCTTCCTCTGAGTCTTCCCCATCAGCTTCCTTTCCTCTGCTTCAGCCAAGACTGTGGCCTTCATCCTCTCTGCCTCCTCTACCTCCAACATAACTATGAACAACTGCAGGACAGAAGAGGTGGGACTGACAGCCAAGGTTGGAGGAAGGTGGTGAATAAGTCATCTCACTGAATCACAGTAGTAACCTTTTACCTTTTCAATTATGTTAAGGACCTCTAATCGCTGTTGTCTGGTGTCTTTTTGTTCCTGTCATGTAGAAATACCATTATCAGCAAAGTCAAACTCTTCTAGATGGCCAAACGTTGCCACAAAATAACGGTCACCTCAAGCGGACCCTGAGCTTGAACTGCATGGACTGCACCGATGGCACGACGAGGGGAGTAACATGTAGACACAGCAACTTGACCCAAAGAGCCTTCAATGTGCACCACTGGAAGAGCAAACAAACCTCAAAAATGTAGAAAAACTAGCAAATGAGAAACAGAAAACAAATGGGAAAAAAAAGGTGAATAAGAAAGAAACCTGGTGTGTAAGTGTCAGTTTTTGTGATGTAAGGTGTGGTGAGCTTGAGTGGCTCCCTCTTGCTCCTGATGCCCAGCTCCTCCTCAGCCATCTTGGCCTCTATTCGCCGATAGTACTCCTACCATGTGACAGGAGAAGGGGGCAAACACAACAGATGAGTGCACAATCAAACTTTAAATGCTCTCCATACATGACTTTGGTCATGTTTTGTACAAGTTAAAAGCAATGACAGAATATATCCAAGACGGAAATGTAAATGTTTTTTTGGCTGGAAAGTGACATCAAATCGTTGAATAGTTTGATTTCAGTCATCCTACCTGGTAATAGTAGTCCTCATGGTATGGATTCTCACTTTGCAGTTGAATCATCTGTAGCCTGGTGATCCACTCCTTCTCTTTGGCTGTCATGAGATTACAGTAATTATCCCAGCCATCTGGTTTCCTATAAATGGTCATGTTTCATTAAATAAGCTCTTCATGCGTTTAATGATACACTAAATATTAAGAAATTAGAAAGTCTTTAACGCTATGCAGTACCAACCTTTGTGAAATTAGTTTTTGACCAAGTAGTCGTTTATGCTGGGGGTGGAGCTGGGTGACAGGACCAGGGTACCTGTGGGTTACACTGGGCTCAATGACAAAAGGAGAGGAAAGCAGAGGCAGACTTCTATTTCAAAAGCACCATGGATGTCTGAAAGTTTGTTCTGCTGGAGTTTCCATTATATCATGCTGGTGTGCCTTGTTTGTCCTGATGAATTTATCAAATCAGAAAGCAACCCCTATGTATGTATGTAGCAATAGTGCTAAGTCAGGTTCAGTGATATTCAAGGTATCAAATTGAACTAGTATACAGTGAACGGGCACATTCACTTTATGCTAGTATTAGTACTAGTGATATATCATGATACACAATATGTTGCAAAATTTGGCAAGTTCGTCAAAATGTTAAAGTAACAAAGTTGGGTATCCAAACCATCTCAGGTTTACCATGTGTAATTATAACAGATATGTATGGTATACCTCAATCTGCAGACATGGTCTTAGAAAAGGCCTTCATCAATTCATCCAAATTTCTAAACATTTCTGGAAAAAAAGGCTTGTTCTAAATTTATGAAACTGAGGTCAGATCAATACAGCAAACAGGTGAAGTGCAAGACTCAGACTGCAAAGTCATGAATCCATTCTTTAAACTTTGGTGACAAATTTTTCAGGCCACATTCCTGACGGATACACGGCACAATCAGACCTGAAACGCTGCACTGGATTGGATGAGGGGCTGTAGAAAGGGGATGGTCTTGGTGAGTTGGCACCGAAGCGAAGTTGCATCATCTTAGGGGTCAGAGACTGAGGAGTGGGGGGGCAAGGCCGGTTCAGAGGAAACAGAAAGGCCCCTGTCTGATTCAGCACAAAATAGCACCATGAGTCAGGAAACAATTATAGGAGATTTATTCAAATCTTACTGTTGGAATGCATTTGTTATCTGCCTAGCTAACAGTATCAGAAGAGGTCTGACTCGTCATGGAATAAACCTGATTGTAATGCTGCCGTGGAGTTAACGGTTGACGTGAGAGGATGGGCGATCCTGGTATCATGGGTGTATGCATCTGCAACAAAGATGAGTATTGAAAGTACTTCTTCAGTGGAGAAGGTGACAGGCCACAACAGACATCAGTATATTACTAATCTGAGAAGAAATGGTGAATCCAACGCTACAGTGTGCACCTGAGAGGGGCCTCTATGCCCAAAGGGTCTTCTCGAGTAGGGGCCTCTGGGGACCCCTCTCCTGCCCCTGAAGGAAGAGACAGGATACGGATAGTCCAGGAAGTTGGAGGTTATGTGATGCCCTCTGCCCCCATGACCATCAATCACACACACTACAGCATTATCCTGAGGAACAGAATAAAACATGACAAGTTGTTTGGATAAAATACCAGCGTACAAATTATGATACTTGTTTAGTGAGGCTAACCTGTAGCACTGATCCAGAGATTCTCCTGGTCTTTCTGTAAGATGGTACCATCCACTATAAACGGAGAAAAAGGGGAACAGAGTAAGAATAGTAATAGTTTGCAAATGAAACGTCCGACAAAATGGCCACTCACAGCATCTTGATCAAAGGCATCCCAGAACAAGGCAGTTCCACAGTCCACTATGGCACTGTCGAGGCTCTGTCGAGAGCAAACAAACCGCATCAGCTATCAAGACAAAGACAAGCTGGCGTGACATGAAATCCATACACCAACTAAAAAAAGAAAAATGAGTCTGCATCACCTTGAGGCTCGGTCGCCCCTCCACTATCCTCATCACAGCTGGGTCTTCAAACATCTGCCCCCTGCCCAGCCCTCCCCTCTGTCCCCTACCTCTGCCGCGCTGCCATGGGGGGCCCCGGGGCAGGTACTGGGGCTTCTGCTGCAGAGGGATGGGTGAGCAGCGGGGGGAAGGAGGGGAAGTGTGCATGGGTTGCGGGACTGGTGGCGGCTCTACAGACGTTAGGAGAGTCTTGCTGGGCTCCTTTGATGTCTCGTCTGCATCCAGATCTAGATGCAGTTGGCAAGTAGGTTTCACATTTTCATATACAACAATACACCTGCACTAGCTAGCTGACCAAAAGAGGGCAAGGGCAGAAAATACTTTATTCACCCCCCAAAGAATATACACAGTCAAACCAAAAATCTATTTACGTTTTAATCTAGGAGTTACAAAACTACACACCCATTCCAAAAGTCTCCTCATTGTAGAGGTCTATCTCCTCATCCTCCTCAGCCATGGCCTGCAGAAGCCCACAGTCCATATCCGTCTCATCCTCTCCATCACTCCACTGCTCTCCATTCTCAGGCCACTGGGGCTGGGAGACGTTTTCAGTCTCCTGAGCGGACGGAGACAAGAATGAGATTAAAGAAGCCCTTACTGTCACACCAGAAGACTATCAGTTTCTAAAAATGCCAGTATTCCAGATATTGTTTATTTAAGATGTTCACGGACTTTGTTACATATAATTATTGCATTAGCAGGCGTCTCGATCACAAATGCTTTTTATAAACGGAATAATTAAAAAGGCAACAAATATTTCCGGTATACAACTGCTGGGCTGCACGCGGCCCGCTGTTTTCCAATAAGGACGTTGCTGCGGCTCTTGCATCCCAACAAGATTCATCAAAAAGATTTTTTTTACTGACTTACTTGTTGTTGTTCTGAATCACTCATCGAGTATTTTGGAAATTGAATAAACGTGAAGCCGGCGAGTTGCGATGAATCTCGATGACTTGGTTACCTTTCTGTTCTCAGCCAGCGAGGGCAGCTCATTAGCTACTTAAGTGAACACACCTGTGTGAGCTGCAGAGGCGGGGACGCGACGGGCGCGTGCACCTGACAACTGCGCTTTGGAAATTGGTGAATGTCTCACGGGAATTTGGATTTAGCTGAAAGTATTTGGTTGTATACTTATTCTCTAAAAAAACCTTTGGACTCCTTCCACATACTACCTGCAATTTTAAAGTGTGTATACTAACTTTTTTAACTTTCAGGTCCTTTGAGAAAAGTGCGGATGCGTCAACTTTTACATAGCCTATTTCATTTCCCATAGAAATGAACAGCAGAGAGCGAATAGTGACATCTGGTGCAATGATTGTAAACACTTTACAGATAAATACTCCTATTTCTCATGAAATACAACACTACTTTCAGCTATACCACACATTTTCTCCAGGGAATGCACTTCTTCCAGTTTTAACCTAGATTCATTCACACGTGCAATTTCTAGGGAAAGAGTGTTTTATTTTATTCTTTGGCATTATTTTGAGATAATTGCATAGAGCAATGGTGAAGAATAATGTAAAATCTTTGGCACCAAAAAAAAAAAATGTGATAGCTTAGTTTGTTACACAAAACATAATTATAGCAGACAATACACAATATATAAATGCAATAGCAGTGATACTTTTATACTGCAATGTAAAGCAAATATATTAAAGGGGATTTCCTTGCACCACAAGTCCTTCATTGAAACAATACTTTTGCTGTTTCTTTTTTACCTTTTTGCAAAAGAATTCAGTCGTCAATATTCAATTTGAATCAATACAGTATGTAAAGGTTTTACATACATCAATCAGAAATCATTTGGCAATTTTACAAAACTTCAATATCAAGGTTTGATTTGTTGTTAGTTTTTTCTTACAGTCGAAATGCAGTCCACTTTTATTTCTCCATGTCAAATAAACAGAATTGAATCGGGTTGTGTTACTCTCTCCGCCCCTTCTTCCTTTACCTCTCGACTCTAATATTGTTAAAACCCAGAAAGAGACCAGCTCCACCCTCGTTTCCTCCCACAGCAAAACAGGCTTCACATGGCGACCTAGGGAGGAATACATTAGGGTTCAATGTCCTCGTGGGTCCTCAACCGAAGAGTTTGATGAAGCAGGGGTGGCAGTAGGGCTTGTTCTCCTGCTCCTTGAAGCAGCCTTTGCTCAGAGGCTTGAGACAGAAGTGGCACACGAGGTGATGGGGGTGGAATTTGGCACCCATGGCAGTAACACAGCGGCCCAGGATTGGCTGCTGGCAGGCCTGGCACACGCTGCCACGGGATTGGTGGTAGTGGGCCTCGCACAGTGGCTGACCCTCATGCTCAAAGAAACTGCCGTTGACGAAGGGACTGTAGCACTCCTGGAGGCAGAGAGAGGCAAGTCCCAACTTATGGAATATTGGAGTCATGGAAAAGTTTCATCGTGGGAAAACATTTTGGATGGCTTGTTCCGTTATTACTGTACATTATCACCCCTGACTATTAATAAAATGTAATGAAACACATGAAGTATTTGAGGGCTGCTTTTCATTCATTCATTTTCTCTACCCGCTTAATTCTTTTCAGGGTCATGGAGCCTATCCCAGCATGCATTGGGCGTAACCAGGGAGACACCCTGGACAGCGCTAACCACTGAGCCACTGACCTGCCCTATGACACATTAGGTAGACAAACACTCACCCGGCATACAAAGCACTGTGGATGCCAGAGGGAGTTGAGAGCTGAGATGTAGTTTTCCAGGATTGGCTGGCTGCACCCTTGACAACGGGAGGCAAATAGAGTCAGGAAGCACTGCTGGCAGTACTGCTGGCCCTCACGGTCATGGAAACCTAAAGGAGATGCGGTCACAGTTTTACACAGAACGTAGGCTCTGAAGAAAAGTCTAATGGTCTGCATGATGTCAGTCCACAGGCCCGCTGTGTTTCTGCACCTGTTCCATTAGGAGGCTTGACACAAAACCTTGTTCTGTTTATGTGTGTGCTATATGCATCAGGGTTTCCGATACGGGCTTTTGAAGGCCGATGCCAGTATAGCAGCAAGAGATTTATGTCACACTCACTGTTCTCAAGTTCTGCTTTTATGGCAGAGTAGTGAAAACTTAAGAACATCTTTGAGAGGGATTATTACCATTTCTGTTGCGCAACATAACATACATTTCTGTGTTTCTGTACTTCAGAGTTGATTTCTTTAACTAACTACGCTCATGACCATCAGATCCCCAATAAAGGAGGAAGAGATACATGTTCATGTTGATGGTTATTCTTTGATACTTTATCTACTTTATCTAACTGATACTTTACTCTACCAATATCATTCCTCTCCACTATATAACGAACTGGCTGGAATTATGCTTCCAAGAATAACTCTTGGTAAAATATACAAGTTTGGCAGGAGGGTGGTGTGTTTTCGAGGGCTATATGCAACAAGACCCTTGTTCCTTGTTGTGTGTGTTGGAGTGCCCCAGACAGGATGTGTGCTGCCCATTACCTTCCTCTCCAAACGCTCGGCTGCACTTGACGCAACAGAAACACTCCGGGTGCCAATTCTTGTCCAGAGCTGTGACCATTTTCTAAACGATGAGGAGGAGAGAAAAAAATGGTTTATGGTTCTTAATATCAAAATAAGCTGAAACACTCAAAGTGGAAAAACACACACACACACACACGGGGCTCTTACATTGAGTATGGGCTTGTTGCAGTGTGCACAGTGGGGGGAGTAGAGGGTAAAGTAGTCGGACTCGCAGTATGGCCGCCCGTCTTTCTCAAAGAAGTTGCGGCTGCCCAACTCTGTCTCACACTCCGTACATACAAAGTGCTCTGGGTGCCACACCCTCCCCAGAGCCGTCACCACCTGGACGGGACAACAGGTACAGGGCAGTTAGCAGGTTTATTCCTCCCAGGTGAGTTATCCTCCATTTGAAAGATGTTCTTTCAAACTCACTGCTGATATATATCAAATAATTTGTGATGACCCAGGTTGTTATTATTATCAATATTAACAATGTAGGAAGGCTTTTCTACCACTGCAACTTACAGTAGACTCATTTTGACATGCAAAGGCTCACCTGTCCCACTACCGGCTTCTGACAGGCCGAACAGTTGCCCTTGGAGGATGTTTGAACGCCTTGTCTGCTCAGGTCTGATTGGAGGAGCCCCAGCATGCTGTCCAATGAGCCGCCAGATGAGGCCTGTGGGGGTGCGGTCGGCTGCTGCGGTACAGTGACCACTGGATTGACAGGTGCAGCTGGCTGGTAGGAGAGAAGGAAACGATGATGCATGACACATCTGGCTTTGGGATTTTACATTCGCCAAGAGCCTACGGGCATTACAGTAGCACTACACTCTCTGGAATGAACTGTCCCGAAAGACAGTGGCTATAATGTCTGATATGAGGTTGTGTATGATATAATACGGGTGTGCGAGGGAAAAAATAGACAGAAGAAAGAAATAGAGAGAGAGAAAAAGAGCATAACGAAGCATAGCGAAAGTATAATAGCTTATAAGCAGCCAACTGGTGCTTGAACCCCATTCCCGTTCCCATAACCCAGGCCTGGTAGCTCCGACAGCTGGACCCCAAAAGCACTTCTGATGACAGAATCGGATACTTTGAGATACAAGATGATGTGGCATACCAAGTGTTGAAGCTGAAGCTATCTTTTTTACTGTTGGAAAATATCTATCTACACCAGCACTAATTTGTATCTCCAGGCTACGTCTGGTGACTGGCTCATTCCTTCATGCATGCACCGCAGACTGAATCGATGTAAGCCCCGCTGAAGCCCGTAACAGCTGGGAATGGTAAATGACAACACGCTCTGGCACTTAACCTCTGGCGTGCAATTTTGGATAAGAATTTTTCTTTTTTAAATCTATGAGGAAATTAGTTCGGCAGTTCAACAGGTTTCAGCGTATTGCATCGTTTTCATGCAGGGCTTGGCGTGTTGCGTGGGCTCTTACTGTGCTCTGGACCCTGAAGTCAGACAGAGAGGCCATGAGTTTGTCCAGCTCCAGCGTGGCTGAGGTTGCCGAAGGCTTTGCTGAACTACAACACAAGAGGCAATTCTAGTCTTGACACACACCAAAAGACCAGTACACAGGGGTCATTAAAATGATCTAATATATGATCTAATATACTGTAAAATAAAATAGAGTTCAACCCAATAATTCAAGCTCTATGATGTTGCTGTGTGTACAGTTTGCAGCTTTTAATTTGTTAAAAAAAACCCATCTGTTACAAATACAACTGAAAGTGTTTGTAAAAGAGCTGCATGTAGGATTAATTAAAATAACATAAAAAAAAGACTTCATTAATATAGATTGACCAGGGAATAGGGACAGTCGGTACCTGGACGAGGGGCATGGGGCTTTATCCTTCATCTTATCCCTCTCATCCTTCTTGGTGGTAGGAAACTGGGCCAGGATCTCATCTGACAACGAAAAAGGGGAGCGTGAGAAAAGATCTACCTCACAGTTAGACACACAGAAAAACACACACACACATGCACACTGACCTGTGATGTTGAACTGGGTGGCGTTCAGCTCCTGTAACAGGTGGTCCAGTTCACTCAGACCTCCTCCCAACAGCGAAGAGGAGGAGAAGGCTGGAGGAGGGTCTGCTGCACGGGGAGAGCGTGGCTTGCACACTGTGCTATAGGACAGACAGAGGTGCAGGGAGACAAGGAGGAATGTATTCATGTGCAGCAGGGTCTGAAATCAACACCCACCGCCAATTGACGGTAAAATGTCTCTTTGGGAGGAAGTGTTGAATTGCCACTCCCTCCAGTACCTGATTCTATACACGAAATAGCATTAAAAAAACCGTAGGGTGAGATATTTCTATGAAAAATGTTAAGAATCAGGGAGGTGGGTACCTGTATAGCTTGTCTGGGTTGGAGCTCTGAGAACCATTGGACTTCATTGCAGCAGAAACAGTCTGAGAGAGAATAACATACGGACAATCAAATCCAACCTTTACAGTAAGAGGTTTTAAAAAAAAAATTCACAGAGGATATTCCTATGACTTTGGAAAGTTCGTTCTTGATTTGAGAACAATCCCAAAGTGCTTTCCAAAGGCAGAAACAGAAAAGCCAAAGCAATGTTGATAAATACATCAAGAGACAAATCCTGTGGATGAGAATGAATGAGAAAATGATTTTACTGATGTAGTCAGTGAACCCAGAGTGAGATATGGACGAGTCATGTGATGATTTGGATGTAATATTTCAACATTCATTAAGCCCATGAGTCGATGAGATCACTTCATGATCTTGATGCTCTTGGAAGAGAGCTTGAAAATGTTGGAGTTATCACAGCGATAACGTGTCAACCCTGTTTTGGTAAATCTTCACTTTAAGGTGGACAACATGTTCTCTCTCATCTGCACCACTGGGAAGGATTTTACAGAAACTAAACGTCACGTTCACCTGTTGCTAGAGGCAGTTTTGTTTTGTATGTTACCACTCATCATCCTTGCAAGACACACTCATGATGCCATGCAATTTATTCTCCTTCAGCATGCTCCATAGGCTTGGTTGTTGTTTGTCTGGATTTTAGCAATTTATTTAAAATGATGTTTTATTTTCTTCCATTTGGAAGAAAATAAAAAATACAAAAAATAAAAAATAAAATCATGTTTTATCAGCTTTGAAATCAGTATATTGTAGAAAAATGTAGGTATAATAATAATAATAATAATAATAATAACAATACTTTCTCCAGCTTCAACACTCAAAAATCAGGGCATATAACCTTGATGCATTTACTGCTGTCTAATTCACAACTGGAACTGTTTTTATGATACCCAGTCCTGATGGTCCAGCATCTCTGCCTGCCTCAGCTATCTCAGCAGATAACATGTGTGAAGCTAATGCTCAAAATGAAATGACAGAATGAAAGCAGCATAGCAACGAAATGTGAATCCTCTCCTACAGTGGCTGATGTGCATGGAGGATAATCACCTCAGGTATTTACAAGATTGGACAGGGAAAAAAACAAGCTCTTTCTGGTTCCAATTAAGGAACCTACATCTTTAGTGGACATCTTTTGTCGTATAACAAGCATACAAAAAAATTGGTATCACTGCATCCCTCTACCTGCTGGGGGGTGTAGGCGGGTGGTGGCGGCCTGGCCTGGGCGGTGTCCTGCGAGGCAGGAACAGCAGGATCAGAGGCTGGAGGAGGGTCAGAGGTGAGCAGGACGGGGCACCTGGCTAGAGGAGAGCTGGTGTTCTCCAGGTCAGCGAGGAGGGCATCTAGAGAGAGACAGACAGACAGACAGAGAGATGAAAAAGAGAAAAGGGGGGCAGAAACAGAAGCAGAAAAAGGGGGAAATTGTTTACATGGAACAGAATGAAAGTAATGGACTGACACTGTTATCAGTTTGTTAGTACAGCACAGATGAGATGCAAGTTTAAAAAAACAACAAGCAAGCGCAGGAATGGAGGTGAAAGCCATGCTATACAGATGGAGAGGAAAACAAGGAATGACAGACAGGACGGACAAGTAGACGGCAGTAGCAGGTGAAACGCACACACAGACACAAGACAGTTACGTACCAAACACAACAATACGAGGACTGAGAGGGTAGTTAGGTGGGTCAGGCACTCCTAAAGAGAGACAGACAGCCTCAGTGACCAATAACGCAGAAGCAAATCAGCCCGCACAAGTCAGTGGCGTCACAGAGGACGCCCTGGACACTGATCAAGTCGGAAGACGGGAGTCAGAGTCAGAGTCAGAGTCGACATAATCCGGAGACACATTGAGGTTACTGGAACACAAACATCTCTGCATTCATATCCAGACATGCCAGTGTGAGAAGGAAAGGAGAGGAGGAAGAGTGTTTGGCAACTGATA
>CABFOQ010021567.1:0-29480 GCA_900660455.1 Gephyroberyx darwinii | reverse complement strand
GATGGGGGGAGAGGGAGGGGGAGAGTCTAAGGGGGGAGTGGGAGAGGCAGAGGGTACAGCCCAGGAACACACATCTGGTTTGTGTTGAGGAGAAGTTTGAGTAAAATTCCATTGTGGAGGACCTTTCACCCATTTCTGTTGAGACAGCAGATAAAGGGGATGACACACACACGCTGTTACCCCACATGCAACAAACAAGAGATGCAATCAACCAAGTAAACTGATGGATTTACCTGTTGTTGCAAGCTGTTGTAAATCCAGCGTGTACTTCCCCTCACAGATGTGCACACACACAGGCTACGCAAACACAGCATGCCTTGTTCTTTAATGAATGTGTGTGTGGGCATTCATTTGGTACGTCTACCTTCTACACTTTCTTCCCAAAACATTCACAACTGAGTGTTAATGTCATGTTGCAGTTTAGCTGCATTATAGATTTGAGAGTTAATTTGTGACCACTGTGTCCTCATGCACAAATACATGAACTATTCCTTGAATGTCCGATGGAATAAACAATTCCTCTGTTGTGTAAGAATGCATAGTTGGACTGGTGTGCCTATTAAAAGAATGTACACAATGTGGGACAAACTGGGAGGATATCAAAACAGTCATTTCAATCATTCACCACATTCAGAATTGCCTGGTTGCTTAATAAGAATCAGACTGAAGTAAACAAAACACATGAAGAGGGTTACTCCCGTGTTTTGACCCCTGCTGCCCATTCGTCTGGTCAAAGTTGGGTATTAATTCAAGGCTCAATCACACAGAACTTCACCACGCAGACGTAAGAGGCACCAAGAAGGACTAAAAACTAAGAATCGACAAGCTTGCGATAAAACACCTAAGGAAAACAAAGGAGCAGTGAATGAGAACAATATTTTATTGGTGTTTTTGGGAAATCTCGACATCCACATAACCAGCAATAAATTGGCTGGGCACCATGGACACCACTAACGCAGCAGGATAGTTGTAGTTCAGTTAGAATCACTAAAAGATTTATCAACCACATCTGTGAGGATATTAGAGACTACATCCTGTTGGGAGAGCAAACAAATCACTGATTGGGGTGAAAATTGGCTGAAATAAATCAACAGGAAACATATACATTGTGTGCATAGTCCATACACAGGTAGAGAACAGAAAAACCATAACGAAAGGTAAAGTAAGTCTGCATGAACCTCATTTTCAAGGTATGAACCAGCAAAGTTTGTGGAATCCATGGTCAAAGAAACCAAGATGGCTGTCCTCTGGGAACAGCTGTTTGCTGTATGAAGAGTCCATAGCACAACTGACCAGGGTATAGACTGTCTGGATGACAGGATGCAGATGGTAGAAAGTGAAGGTTATTCCATTTTGAATTGTCTCTCTGAGGAACACTTGAGATCGAAGATGTTTCAAGATGCAACAGATCATATTCATCCAAAGAAAGAAAATCATTCAATAATATAGAACAGCAACAATAAGAGGGATAACAATCTTCATAATAATAATAGTAGTAATGGTAACTATTCAACATGGTCATTAAGGGGATAAAAAGCACACCATCACTGGTTTGGCTAGGCCCTTGCCCCCCAGGAACATAATAGGTAGTGTACCATACCCTGTGTAGGTGTTGTGGGCACACTGAGAAGTTCATAGATACAGTAAACAGCAAGAACTGCACTATTGAAAAAAAGCGGGAAGTATCAGCAAGCTTTGTGAATCAACATGGGAAATTTTGGCTTTTATTTATCCCAGAAATCTGGGAAATTAACACCCTTCCAGTCAATGGGAGTACAAAGCCCATTTCCTGGAATTAAGTTACATAAGCATTCATACACTCATCTCACCACATTCACACTTCTTATAGACCTCCATCAAATACACACACCTGTATAGGTCTATCCAATATAGACAATATTTCTTTTCCACAGATAATAATGCTAATTAAAGTTCATGAATAAAGTACAGTAAATCAATGTGCATTTTCCTGGGGAAATTGTTGGACTATTTCAGATTATGTTACAACACTGAGATTTGACTGCTCTATGTACCATCTAGGTACAAGGGAGACAGGACAAAATGGGCAGAGTTAGCTTGTAAGTGTAAGGGGGTTGGTTCAAAGTGAGGGCATCTGGAAATGGATCATTTGGATATAGTAACAGAGGAAGGGCAGTATCCAATTCAAAGAGAAGATCAAGAGGGCATGTGTTACCCGGGGCATCACAACCAGCTTCCACCAGCTTAGGTAAGATATTATACACCAGAGGAGGGTAAAAGCACTCGACAGGGAAAGAGAAAGAGAGAGAAAGAGTCAAAGATACAAGTATGGGCTTAACAAACATGTACCAATCTCATAAAATCAAGCCCATCATACAATTGGGCTGAAATCCTAACTATGACGGATGGTGGGAAATGGTAAACAAGGTAATTAAGCACCGAGTCAATTAAACAGGATGAAGTTGTTCTATAAAAACACAAGACTGGTCAAGACAAGTGTTGAGGATAGTGCTGGACTGTATACATGGTGTCTCGCCATCTCTTTCATTCTCTCTCTCGGCCTCAGCATGCCCATTCCCAGTGACAGAAACATAACAGAAAGAAATTAAGTGCTTGAGTAAAATCCACAAAAATGTTGAACTATACAATTTTAAGATCATTTTGCTCTCTATATTACAAGTGAAACTTGCCTCTTAGCCCCTGTTGCTGCATCCTGACTATAATCAAGTCTAAAAATGTCCAACTATGGTTGACCACCCATTAAACATCATCTCCTGACTCATCTATAATAAAAAGATTATTTACCATAGCATTTCATGTCTCTATGTCCCAGTCATGTAGAAAATATACAAAATTATTCTCCAGATTTGCTGTTCTCCCTCTAATTTTACTTAAGTATTATAAAAATATACAATTCTCCAATAACAAAACCCTTAAAAGTCACATCTTTCATCTGTTTAATTAATCTCTCTGTCCATCACTTTTTAGGTCCGCCCACTGTGATACCACAACAAAACAAGACACCTGAGCTTCAATATATAACCCTTCTCCTTGTCTCATACATTCATCATCATCACCATCATCATAATCACCATTATCATCATCATGACCCCATTCTGTCCATCATGCCACCCTAAAAATGAGAGTCCTTAAAATTAATCCAGCTTAATCCTCTTCTCCCTCCCTTTGCTCCTCCCCTTCATCACTGGTCAGCAAGGCGGTTCTCGTATTTACTAAGGATGTTACGACAGCGGCCAAGTTCCTTCCGCATTTCAGCCACTTCCTGTCGGAGGGCAGCGTTCTCTCTCTCCAGGTAGGCGGCACGCACTGATATTTGGTTCTCTTTAAGACGCCGGGCATCTCGGGAACGCTTTGCTGCTTCGTTGTTTTTACACCGCCTGGACCAGTACTTTTCATCCTGAGAGGACAAGAGGGAAAAAATCATTTAGATTATTTCAGCATTCAGGACCAATTGATTAATTGATTTTTCAAATTTAATTTCTATTCCTGGTATGTTGAGAATCGAAATATAGTATTTCAAGGGAAATAATTAATGAATGGTCAGAATAAGAAGCTAGTTACTAAGAAAATCAGTCCAAAACTACATGTAGTTTGTGTAGGCAATTGATTAGTACTGGCACAGAGAAAATTCAGTATCAGTATTGGGAATGTGGGTGTTTGGCCGTGAACAAGTGTGGGATGAGCTCCATCCAGTTTAGTCCTGTTGTGCCTGACTACAGCTGTTTCATCCTCACAGTTAGGTCTGTATTCAGTCAGTGTTCGAGATTAAAGAAAGTGTGCCGACAAGCTAAATGCCAAACGATCAGCTTCAACATATTCAATGTCATTTACTTGATCATGTTTTGATGCCATTCAATAAATCACCAACAATATCAAATCCAGTATTTGAACACTCTTCCAATATTGAATTGAACCAGTGATTCTAAATCAGCAATTTTACTCTGTTAGTGAAACGTTAGCAAATATCTTTTGGTCCACCGCGCCAGCATTTTTCTGCATCGTATATATTTTATAGTATACAGAAATAGCAGCAACACATTGAAGACCTATAGCTTGAGAATCTGCACATACATTCAGTTGTAGCTGAGTAGTTAACTATTTTAGATTATTCTTCTATTTCACTATTATGATAGGTTATGATATGATAACTATTATTAACCATCCAGTGTTAATTTAATGATCGGTGACTTTGCATTACAGCGTCCCAACTATGCTTGTGTCATGTGACATTATGGTAGTAACCTATTCATATTCCTTCTTTTGTAACTAGTACCATGTTAGTTTTCATATTTGCAGGACTACATTTATATTACTTATATTTTCTATTTCTTTATCCCTACATACATAGGATTTATTAATGCTTAACAGTTGTAATGTCAGCACCTACTTTTAATATTAGTAAGACTGTAACATAACACGTTACTTTTAAAGTAACTCCCCCAACACATCGTGGTTACATTAGACATACCATTTGCCTATTACTGGATAGAACTAGCAGAAGAAAGGCCTTCAGCAAAGCATTGTTAAACAGTGATATGAGTTACATAAACATGCAATAGTAGTCTTAAATATTTGAAATATAAGACGCTGTCATCATGTGTCTTGAAAACTCTAGGCTGAGAATCCAACATAATCAAATTAATGTATGTTGGAGAATCATGAAGGCACAAAAATTTAGATGCCATTGGCAATCACTGAACATGGAGGCAAGAAAACTATGCAGGGTTGGATGCAGGTCTGCTGGCTAGACCATCACTGCTCCAAACTTTCCTGTTCCAAAAGAGACTTATATCAGAGTGTGCTGACCTTCAGGTCATCAGGTACCAGCATCTTGCGGGCCTTCTTGATCATTGGCTGCGGTTTGAGCTCCTCATCACTGAAGCGGTGCCTCCTGGGGTCAAAGTTGTCCTGGCCAGGGATGCTGGACAGGGCCATGTCTGACGGTTCCACATCAAAAGCTCCCATCCCGTCTGGCCCACTGCCTGTGGGTGTGAGCAGGGGTGGACAGGAGGACGACGAGGAGGAAGACGGTGACTCACAGGAGTCATTCATACTTGTGTGGCTCCCTGGAAGTGAAGGGAAAAACAATCTGATTTAGATGCTTTTTACTCAACTATAGTTTCACTGAAACAGATTATAGTGTGACACTAAGCATGAGTAGTTGATGACAGAAGGCCACACAGAAAAGCGGTACAGAAATCAGCAGTATTGCATCCTCACCACCAGATGGGAGTAGAGAGCTACTTTCTGACTGTAAAAACAACATTTCTATGCCCTTAATTGATTTCAAAGAAATCAAACTATTTCATGGACAGTAGATACGTTTTTGAGGGGTAGGCTTAGGCTTAGAAAAGAAAAGAAAATTAGAAAATAAACTGTGAATATAACTTGCAAATGGACATGCCAAATTACAACTTTGGCATGTAGATACAGATACATAAATATATAGGAGATACAGGGAGATACAGTAAGAACATTAATACCAAATAATGCACTCTAAAACTCTTTTCAAAAATATGTTAACACAGGTACTCTCAAACTTTATCATGTTGTGGACCCCTTACTAGATATACATTAGGTCAAGGACCCCCATCTAAGAAACATTTAGTTAAATATAATTTAGTAGCATAGTACTGGGAACTGCCTAGACTCTCATGTACCCTATTGGCTCAGTCGGTGTGCTATATTGGCTACTATTATCAACATGTCCAAACCACTGAGAAGTTCCTGGAGAGCACCTCAAATATCCAGAACTGAAAGCCTATAGAGAATCTAAAAGGGGAAATGTTATGTAACTTTCCACCCCTCCCCTTGAAAGCAGTTCTTTAAGTGGGGCCAGTATAGGGCTTACATCATTCCACCACCTTTAAGGCCTAATGCACCTAACGTGGCTGGCTTTCCTTTCCTATCAGAGCACAAACACTCCACACACACTGCACAATCAACACCCTTGCCAATGGCTAAATATGTGTGGATGCTGAATATGGTCCAAATCAATATGATTCAGAATACTAGACATTACACAAGATTATACTCCAAATTGTATTATTTAAAACAACATCTGAGAGGAAAAACAGTGACATCAGTATTCCAATATGGGGGTGAACAACAGAAACACCACATTTAAAAGGACTTTAAATTTGAAACTAAATATATCACAATTACAAAGGCAGCTACACAGTCATAATAAGCTGGATGCCAATAGGCAGTATGTGTCTTTATGTGTGGTTATTGTGAATTAGTGAATTTTCAAAGCATTATAAGGTAACTGACTATACTACAGAGGGCAGACAGTCAATATCTGAATTGTAGGTCCATTGGTGGCAAAAACTGCAAAACTTAAAGTGGCATGGGAAACTTATGACAACATATGCCAAACATGGATAAACTGCATCAGCAAAAATGAACGGTGGTTGTAAGTTGAAGCTCACTGTCAGGGGCAGTTGGATACTTAACAGGATAGTTGCTAAACACCGCAAAACTACAGAACTCAAAACCTACCACAGAATTGAACCAACACAGTCTCAACAAAAATTATACACTGTGAGCTGCACAAAGCTGGTATTTATAGCAGGGCTGTCAATTGGAAACCACTTGCATACAAGGTCAACGCACAAAGACACATAACCTGGTGTAAGGAGCACACAATCTGGACCCCTGGGCAATGGGGAAAACTAATATGGATGCCTTTCATCGGTTAGTCCTACATTCAGGTTGTTGTTTTGGGGAACGTCAAAGGATTCCTTCAACCCACAATGTCTGTTGTCAACTATTAAACATGGTGGTGGATCTGTAATGTTGTGGGCAGCCATCTTGTGAGAGTCATTAGGTCTGATGATTGCTCTGCATAGTCATATATCAGCTGAGGAATATGAGGATGAAGCCTTCTGTGGCCTCCCCAATCACCAGATCTGAACATCATTGAATCTTTATAGGAAACTCTGAAGAACAGTCCACTATCCCACTAAACACAGTTCAGGACTTGTATAACTGTATCCCAAGGAGGCCTGAAGCTGTTCTGGAGGCAAAAGATAGCCCTACTCCTTGTTAGGTACATGATATTAATGTATTGTTAGGTGTTTCGTGTATTTCCCGTATGCCATAAAACAATATCAATTAGTCCTGTCACACTCTTGGCCAAAGCCAAGAGAGAAGAGTTTGCCCCAACCACTAATCTGAAATGTCAAAGTAGAACTGTTAGCACCACTAAAAAATGAAAACTCATTGTGTTAAAAAAACAAAACAAGCATTCAGTACATTCAAAGTCATTCTCCTATTCAGTGTCTATGGAGCAGCTCCAGGCTGGGCATCTCGATGATACCACACATTGCAACATTGTCTCTCTGGTTTCAAGCTTTGGGAGAGTTGATCATAAGTGTCCCCGTCTACAATCAATTTAAACTGTTTTATAAATAAAATAAAATAAAATAAAATAAAATAAAATAAAATAAAATAAAATAAAATAAAATAAAATAAAATAAAATAAAATAATCTTTACAACTATTAACCAATGTCATATAAAGGGATTGTGATCTAAGTACAATACCGGCCTTTATCACGTAATAAAAACATAAAGGCTGAAATATAAAGACACTTTGTTGAGAAGGCGGTATTAACATCCCATGTGTTATTCTTTCTAAATATCAATGCACTTAATCTCATCTGCAATCAGACGTTCAGTTTGAAGTCCAGCAGCACGGGGAACCTCTTCCTCTTCCTCTATCCCTCCCTCATCCTCTTGGCTCCTCCTCCCTATCTGCTGGCCCTGCCTCTAGTTCTCTCACTCCAGTACTCTCAGCCCCGGCACGTGTACAGACTCGTGCACATGGCTGTAACGTGTGAGGTGGGGAGAGATTTAAAGACACGCAATCACAAACACTCCACACACTTCTCTTCCCTCTCGATACTGTTTTGACCCTACTGCACATGAATAATTGGCTGGAAGTGAACGCTGATCGTGCTGTACAGAGATCACATGCCAAACTAAACCAAACCTTTTTGTCCAAGCTATGAGGTTGACTCATCAAAAAGCTCTGGACCTCTTTCTTTCTCTTCTGCACCTCTCAATTTCCTTTCTCCCCCTCGCACACTCTCTTTCTTTCTCCACATTCTCCCTGCTCTTTATCCTCATATACAGACAACCTGAAATAACCTGATTATTACATTATGAAAAATAAATTCCAGTCACTGTTAATCAACCCTTCCTAAATACTCTCTCAAGTTGACTTTGCATTTAGAGCCCTGTGACTTTGTCTCCTGCCTTCAGTTTGACTCCGCAGGACAAAAAAATGCTTGGTCACCATGGCATTTGTTATAAACTCAAAAGGGGAGAGCTAAAATGCTGAATCACTAGCCCATGGGAACCTTACCACATAACCTTGCTTGCATTTCAACCATTATTGAATTGTAGGACTACTAGCTTTATATTGGTGGCAGGGGACAATTTGACTCTTAATAGCTTCTAAACTCTGCAGAGTTTGCAGAACCCTTGCAGGATATTGGTGAGCTGACATGGATGCACCTTGATGAACGCTGTGCAATGCTATGAGTGCTATGTCATCAACAGTTTTGGTATTCTACTCTCTGGTTCTACTGCCCCTCTGTCCAGCAAAGGTCAAAGTGGTCCATGTTTGTAAACTCACCATGTAGACAGTCAGTTCCTCCTATCAGGCTCTGCGGCTGTGCCACTTCCAAACCAATGAGTGAAGGGGAGGAAGAGGAAGAGGACGAAGACGACGAAGAGCAGGGTGGGGGTGAGGACGGCGGGCACTGGGAACTCTGGTTGGGCACGGCAGACTGGGAGCTCTGTGAGGGGATCTGGGCCGAGCTGGAGCTGTTGTTGTGGATGCTGCCCATGCCATTATCAGTCAGGAACTCCTCCAAATCCATGTACTGCAGCTGGAAGAGGCCCCCATCTGCAGGCAGGGTGCGATCCCACAGGAGAGGCCCAAGAAACTGGTTGAAACCTCCTCCTCCTCCATTTCCACCACCTCCTCCACAGCCATTACTGCTGTTACCACTGCCTACTCCACTCCCATTCCTCATGGAGCACACTCCCATAGAGTCCTCATCCATGTCCGGAGATCTGTCTTTATCTGCCAGAGATAGGAGGGTAGAATGATTATTATCTCATGATGAAGAATGGCTTTGAGTTATCAAATGAACCTAACAGCTTATAGTACACAAGAGTGTTTTGCTTGCCAAAACTCTTTTCTCAGGGTATATTGGTCAGTGGCCTCTGGTGACATGTTATTAACATCAACTCAGCAAGTCTAAAGAAAAAAATGGGGTGGCAGGTGTACCCATCAGATGCACTGCTGCAAAATCTCTCCTCTCATTCTATCTCTCATACACACAAACACACACACTCACAGATTGACCAGATGGTGGCTGAATTGCAGCATTAAGCAGGAGCTCAAACAAATTTGTTGTTATAATATATTAGTAAGCTTCTGAACAAACCTCACAATTTCTGGGCCTGTGTTAGCCATAACACATGCCTTCATAGTATTACAGCTATACCAAGACACGCTGTCATAATCTGGATCCTAATCTGAAGTGATGGCAGAGATTATAATTCAGGTGAATCCTATCAGGGGCATGGTAGGGTCATCATGAAAAAGTTTCAAATATCTGTGATGATGCATCACACTTTGGTGTAAAATGTAGTGCCATAAACAATCACAATTAAAGATTTTGGCTGTACAACAATGTTAAATATTGGTATAATAATAAATTGAACAGTTGCAATGTCACAGCAACAGTGGGTGGAGCTGAGGGTGAAACTGCATGCAAGCATTGCCCAATGTTTAGATATGAAGTGGCTGCAGCCTCACAAGATCAGATAATGGACTTCTCAGGTGAACACACAGCTGCCTCCCAGACAATGAAGACTGACTGAGTCAGGTGCCAACTACAAAGTCAATGTTAGGCTGCTGCACATTCAACATCAACAATACTGTAACATGCATATTTTCAAATTATCGAATGAATAAAATTGTCACCTTTCACATCACAGGAGGTTTTTAAGCGTTGGTCCCCCTTCGTAGGGTGCTGCAGGAGGGATTTTAGACCTGCCATAGAGGTGAGGTGTCCCCCTGGGAGGGAGCCTCCAGGCTGAGTACAACTTCCAAACTGCGGGCTTGCACCGGCAGGAAGGTCGGGGGTCAGGAGCTGGGAGAGCTGCCTGGACATCCTTGACCAGACGGGGTCGTAGAAAATATACTTTGGATGCAAAATGGGCCGAGAAAAACTGACCAGAGCACCTACCAAAAAGACAAATATGTTGAATGACTGTGTGTGTGTGTGTGTGTGTGTGTGTGAGAGAGAGAGAGAGAGACAGAGAGAGACAGAGACAGAGAGAGTTATGATCAGTACAATTGCTTAAACAATATATAATATGCTACCACTGTACTATGAGAGCATACTGATAATAATGTAGTTTCCTAATATTTTTGAAACTAAAAAAAGGTAACATGTCCAACTCTTACCTTTTACTTGCAGCCACTTAAGTTTGCTTAATTCCACGCAGAATCATTTTCATTACAGAATTCCATTAGTTAGGTGTAGATATTATTGTAACTCCTCTATGGATCAAGCTGTTATTCTCAGTGGACCAGTGTGGGAGGGACAATCAGACAATCTGACTAAGAATGTTGTCCATAATAAATACAAAGACTGAGGAAAATGAAATCCGCAGACTGCACGGACAGTTAGAAATGTTACAAAAGTTGGACGATAATATCCGGAGTTGATCGTCCACCATTCAATACGAGACCCAAAAATAGTTGCAAAGCAAAGACAACAACGTCCTCCGCCAAAACACCGAAGGAAAACAGCGTGTAAGAAAAAACGCAGCAACGAGAGCTGTGCCTGTACGGTCCTATTGGTCAGATGACAAGTTGTATCGCTCTTTCCCTTCTATCCTGTGGCGCTCTGCTGTGCGGTGGGAGGAGGGGGTCTTTTCCTCTTTCTCTGTGTGTACTTTTAGCATCCGACGGATACAGTCACGGGCACGGGCTTGGGTTCGGGCCGCGCGACGGCTGTCCTCTCAGCTGGAACGAACACGGGCAGTTCACGTGACGTCACATCTCGCAGGACAAGGCGCGAGAGGGGAGTGTTTAGATCTCAATTCTCAATATTTATGAGACACACCTACCCTCGTGCCACACCTCAAGGAGGCATACCACAGAGTCCTGTTGTTTGCATGCCCAAGTTGACAGGTACAAACACACTGACATTTTTGCAGTTAAAAAGCTGCAAAGACATATACGGGAAGGAAGATGGCGGAAAGTAAATACTTCTCTGTTTTTATGCGGGTATCACAAGCAGTACTGTAACTCTACAAAAGCTTACTGGTGCTAAAAAGAGCATACGAATTATGTCATGTCCATTAAATCATACTTTTTGTATGGCTTTTTGTAATCGTCTATCATCAGGTAGTGGTGCATAGTTTTTCCAGCTTGCTTGTAATCCACAGAAAACGTGAGTGTGTGCAGTTTTTTCAGGCGAGAGGAATACTTCAGCACGTTGCCTCCTTGGGTACAATCAGCCACGGCAAAATAGCTGTTCCAGCGCACGTTGTTCAGGCACGCGGGGATGAAGCCTGTCTGCTTGCCGCTCTAACTCCGATTGGCTACAGAAACATGTCGCTCCGCCCACAAAAAGCTCCCATTGGAGAGAACTAGGTCAAGTTCCCCGCCCCGTGGATTCCCCCATGCTACAGCCGCGTGAGACAAGTTCGAAACACAAAAGCGCGAGGTGTCTAGGCCGACTGTACAGAATTACAAAGCGCATGCAAAACAAAGCGTCGCATGGACGCTCCTCTTTGTTTTTCCCAAGTTGGACATGCGAGAATAGATAATAGAATAGACAGGAGATACAGGCTTTTGTCATCTTACAGCTCTAAGTTATCTTCATCTGTCAACTTTAGTGATTAAAACCCTTTTCAGCCCATTTCAAGTTTTGAGTCCCGTGTTTACAAGCCTGAGAGATAGCTGTTACCCATTGAGATAACTGAAAAACACACTTAAATCATTTAAGTTTACACCAGAGCAACCATTGCTGTAGGTGTCATTTGTGGACTGTAGCTTCTTCTCCTGGGTGATCCCCTTCCCCTATCATGAAATCATATGGGTTTGGTAGCAAGCTAGATGGCCACAGTAACAAAAGAGCTAATTAAAACACTCTTGAAGTTGTCATAGTATTTCTACAAGGGCAGTGAATTTAACTGCTTGGTTACACAAGTACTGAGAGAATTAGTTTGCACCAATTAAAAACAGCCTCATTTGGGACACTGAAGTTGACATTTAAAATTGATTACCACATTTAAAAGTTATAAAACTAAGTATCAGAGAGACACTGAATGTTTATCTGTCCCTGGACATCAGGTAGGCAGGACAAGCAAATCAAATTGTCCATATTTTTTTTTACTATGCTACATCCAATTAAATTTAATTTAATAGCTCAATTCAGTTTGTCTAAATAATTGAATGTTGTTGTCCAAGCAATTATTTTGTCTTTTTGCCTCATTCACCTTTCAGTAAACAACTTGCATACACACACAACTCACAGACATACAACAGTCTGCCTCTTGAGTCCACCCCCTATCAGGGTAAAATCCATGTGACTGCCACACTCAACCACACAAGGGCAAGAGTACAGTATAAATGAGTTGCTTACTGCCATCTTGTGGAAGTGGAATAGGAGTGAGAGGTTTTACACAGCCATTTATTTCCTGTATGGTGGTCATATACTGTATAGTTTTAATGAAAACAACAACCCATTGACTTGCAGTAATCTGGCCAATAACATGGGTGAGCCTAAGTACATTTGTACTTTGAAATGTATTGGTATATCCACTACATCCTGAAATCCATTTAATCCACACAGTGATATTAACTTCACATAGGACATAAAGCTAAATATAATTGTGTAACTTCAATACTGACTTTGGTAACAGTGACACCTTACTTATATTCAATAACTATCAGTTTGTACCGTTTTCTGGATACCACAGTATATGACTTTCTATGACAAATGAAAGGAAAACAAATGAGAACACTTATGGTTTATTCAATGCCGAAATATAATCAACTACTGACTTCTCAGTAAATAAAGTGATAGAAATCTACTTAGAACTATCTTTTTTTTTTCTTCAGAAGAAAAAAGCAAAGTTTGACAGGGGTATGAACATTTCTTAAGTGAATAAAGTGACAGAATGTAATTAAAACTCATTTTTCTTTTTCTTTAAAAGAAAAAAAAGGCTTGACAGGGTAACAACATGATTGCAACTCAGCAAAAAGAGTAAAAGGTAAAAGGGGTTAAGTAAAAGATTGGCATGTAGGCTGATTGGGTTACACATAAATACATGTAATAATACATTTGCTTCTATGATGATAGGTCCTCGTCATTAACGCACTGTGAAGTAGAAATCATCACTGCTAAAAAGAGCATACAAATAACATGAGCTAAACAAGTGTTACAGTCCACTTGTTTAACCTGTATTCAATCTCTTCGTATAAAAGCTATGAATAATATCTCAAATAAATGAAGTAAAGTGAACATGATAAGCAAGGCTTTTTGTAAGTTTCTTCATTTTGGCAGGAGAGGATCCTTGAACAGCTTATTACTAGAAATTTTGTCAGTTTTTTCTATATGTGATCAAATCACTAGGGAATATTTAGCAACTTTCAAATAAAGTTAACACTAATAACCTTTGGGGATATACTGAATAAACCATCACATACTTTAGGAGTGAATTCACAACCTCAGCAAGAAGCTGACCAGAGAACAAACATGCACTGACAAACTATCAACAAATATCTTTGTCCCCATGTCCCTACTCCTAATAAATGCACTTTACATTTTTTTTTAAATCCTCAGAGATCCTCTAAATGAACAACAACAAGACAAAGTACACAGCAGAGACATGTATCATACAGCAAGAAGTGTAGCAGGGATGCTAGTGAGGATATGGGGATAAGAGATACATTAGCAGGTCATGTCACCTAAACTTGTCTAGTAACTGCACAGTGTCAGCCAAGCATAGTGTCAATGCACTTAAGGGGTTAATGATCCTATGGAAACAGTCATGTCTTTGAAACATCTTCCAATACAATTTGGAAGAGTTCCAGGTGATATTTTTATAGGATGCTCTACAGTAGTTTTTAAACACACTCATTCTAATAGTCAGCAGAGTAGATGTCAACTCAGACACCAGGCAAATTCTCCTAAAGGCATCTGATGCCTTTTTAAGTCCCTTTTCTTCTCATCTTCCCATTTTAGAACCAAAATATTCCTTTTGTATACCTCTCCCTCAGATACCAGGATGCTCAGTATCTGTACGCTCCCTGTAGGGATGACATCTCCCCCTGATCCTCTCTGCTCTTTCTATCTCCCATCCTCTTTGACAGCTTCAGGCTGATAGTAGCTCCTCGCTGCAGTCCTTTGGCCCTGCGACGACAGGATACCTTGTGCCTTTGGAGGAGTGTAGCATTCCAGAAGCGAGCAGAGCAGCGTCGGCAAGAAAAAGACCCTCTGGCTCGATGGGAAGCCCGATGGATGAAGGCCGCCAAAAGCCTGTGAGACTGCTTCCCACATACACTGCACCTTAGTCGCTCCTGGGTGGTCAAGACTCTTTGCGGGTGTTTAACTGCCAGGTGAACAAGCAGCCCGGCTTGGCGGGAAAACATTGAATTGGGGCACAGAGGACAGCCAAAACGTTTTACAGGGACTTTGAGTGATGATAGGATCTGCATCTTCATCCCACCGGTGTTAACAAGCTTATACCCACCCCCTCCCGGTCCCCCCCCTCGCCTAATCTTCAAGAGAAGAGAGCCTCGTTTTTTCTTCTTCAACTGCCTTCTTATTAAACAACTCATCTTTTGCTTCCTTTTGCTTCCATCATATCTGACTAAATCTGTGGCTCCCCAATTGTTCCCCCTCCCTTCTCTCCTGTCGGACTTTTTTTTTTTCTTCTTATGCCGCCTCATTTCATCAGGTGATGACTGGATGCTCTGGTCGCGGTGTTGGTGGGACTGGGTAATCAACTGATGATGAAGATGATGATGCGAGTGATGAAGATGGAGATGATGATGTTCAGTGGAGGGCAGCTCTGTAAGGGGCTGGAACGGGGCTGTGGTATGAAGTGTGTGACTACGGGATCCTGCTGGATAAATATGCTCCCCTTTCACCCCTGCTGGGGAATGCTGGTGCTGGGGGGGCATGATTGTGGAGTTTGGGGGCAGAGGCTGTGAGTAAGGCGGGGCATTGGAGGCTGAGGATTGGGCTGCTGCAGCATCATAAAAAAGGGGAGAGTAACCAGCTGGTGGCTGTGGGGGAGCCTGTTGATGACTATGTGTGACTACACTATGACTCTGCCCTCCATGGCCTTCAGTGGAAGGAGCCATCTGTAACAGGGCATTGGTGGCAGCCTCACTCTCTGATGTAGACTGACCGACGTCACCCCCGCCTCTGTTGTCTGCTGACCCACTGCTACCCTCTTCTGGGTTGGACTGTTCAGTGCGGGTCAGGCCATGCTGCGATTGCCTATGTCGAGTGAGGCTATTGGAATAAGCAAAGGCTTTCCCACATACCTCACAGCAGAAGAGCTTTTCGCTGCCACCTTCATGAACTGTCTGGTGATGGGCGGTCAGATGGAAGTGATGGCGGAACGACTTCCAACATATAGCACAGGTGTAAAGTCGGGGAGGGGGCTGGGTGTCGGTGTCTTGAGGCTTGACATCTTGAGGATATGAGTAATAAGAGGAGGTGTTTGCTTGGTTCTGGCTCCGGTCCTGGGCCACGCTACATTGAGGGTTTGGGTTAAAGCTGTTGAGGTTCTCCCCAGCTGGTGTTGTGGGTACCTCTTCCAGCTCCCCTTTCTGATGGAGTTTACTGTGCCTCCTGAGGCTCTGTGAGTAACCAAACTCTTTTCCGCAGATGCTGCATTTGTAATTCTTTGCCCCAGAGTGAACTGTTTGATGCTTGCTGAGGTGAAAGGCCTCTCTGAAAAACTTTCCGCAAACAGTACAATGGTGAGGCTTTTCTCCAGTATGGATGCGGTCGTGCCTACGTAGGGTCTCGCGGCGTGCAAATCCCTTTCCGCAGACACTGCAGAGATAAGGGCGTGGCAGCCCGCTGGGTCCAGGTCTAGGGGTGTATTGCCTGCGTTTGGGGGGCTGTCCACCAACTGCCGGATCTTTCTTAGCCCTGGGTTTGCGGGGCCGTTTTGGTTTAGCAGCAGGGTTCTGTGGGTTACTGCTCATTGCCTCCTGGTTCCCCCCACCTCTGAAATTCTTGTCCATACCAGATGTTGATGAAGGTGATCCCAGATGGCCTAACCCAAGACCCCCTAACAGCCCCCCTATTATATCGCCCCTATCATCCCCTCTGTTCCCACTGCTATTTGCGGCTGTTATAGCAGAGATAGCATTATTGACAGAGCTGGTGACATCATCCTCAGAGTCATCCAGCAGAGAGGATAGGGGCAGGTGGGGCTGTTGCTGTGGATGGTGATGTTGGCTTTGACCCTGTGGGTGAGGATGCAGTGTTGGGGCCAAAGGCGCCTTTCTCAGAGCTGGGCCCGCCATCCCACTTCCACAGGGGGAGGCACCAGAGTAGCATGGAGATGGGTTACCTTGAGAACGATGGTCGTCGTGGTAGCCTGTGTAACGATTCCGAGAGTAGTCAGTGGGGTATTTACCATCTGATCTGTCCCTGTCATTAGAATTCCCTCCCCTTCCAGACTGAAATAGACCATCACACCCTAAACTTGATTTTGGTTCTCCTTCCCCAACAATGATCACACCATCTTCCTCCTCAGTTTTCCCATAAATTACCCCTCTATTGCTCTGATAAGTCCCCCCTCCACCATTCCCTACTCCACCCCCTCCCCCCACTCTGTCCTCCCCATCAGTTCCTGTCTTGCTGCCCCGTTGTTTGGGTCCCCTACCTGGCTTGCCGCAGGTGCCTGAGGCAGCATGGTTGAGTAGAGAGGTGCTCTCACGGAAGGAACGACCACAGGCTGGGCATCGGAACGGCTTTTCCTCGTGAATCTTCTCATGGCGTGTCAGTGACTCCCTACGATTGAAAGCCCGAGAGCAGGTGGGGCAGGCATATGGGCGGGCTGAAGAGTGTATTACACCATGTTGCAGAAGGTGCCCTTTTTTCTTAAAGCCTTTGCCACAATCAGAACAATGGAAGATTTTATCTGGGCTAGGACAGGAATTGGATGAGGGCTGGGATGTATCTTGGGTGGAATGGGGAAGGCTTGGGTCAGATTGTGTTTTGATGTGAATTGGGTTTGGGCCAGTTGTGGAAGAATTGCTCGTGCCTGCTGCAGTTGGCTCATGCATGCGCAAATGCCTGCGAAGGCTTGACAGGTGAGTGAAGCTTTTGCCACAGTCTCCACAGCTATAGAGGGGCTCGGCATCAGGCTGTGAGGGGTTGGGTTGCATGGAGCTCTGATTATCAGGTTTAGAAACGTGAGAATCATTAGTAACCAAGACTGAGGTGGCAGTGGAAGAGGGAGCAGAGGAGGAAGAGGAAGAAACCACTGATGAGGATGAAGATGATGAGGCGAGGAGGGATGATGGGTCCCCTCCCATATTTGACATACCAACCCCACCTCCTATTAATGCTGGGGGCTGCCCATGGCTAAGCCCTCCTCCGCTACTGCTAGTGTTGGGATTCCCACTGTGGCTGCTGTGGCCATGGCTACTGTTGCTATTACTACTGCTTTCAGATTTTCTCTGTGGCAAATAGCCGGCCATAGCTTTCTTCCTCCTACTACTGCTGCTACTTCCACCTCCACTGCTTTCCCCTTTACCATCATCCTTAGACAAGGATAAATGAAGTGGCAGGGGAAGGGGCAAGCCTGCTTCCTGTTGCATTAGAGAAGCTATTTGATTAGATGAGAGGACAGGGATGCCCTGGAAGTCAAAACCACCAAGGGAAGAGGGCTGGGAGCCTGGGTGGAGTGGGTGATGAGGATGAGAATGAGAGTGAGGATGAGACAGGGTATGGGGTGGCAGCTGTTGCTGCTGTGGAGGCTGCTGTGGAGGCTGCTGTGGTTGGGGAGTGGAGTGGCCATGTGTATGAGAAGAATGCAAAGCTGGAGGCGGAGCAAGGCTAGAACTAGACTCCCCACCTGTCTGACTTAAACCAATCCCCAAGTGGTTGTGGGTTCCCTGTTGAACCAGAAATTGCTCTAGGCTAGCATTGGCAGGCACCCCAGAGAGGAAATACTGATTAGCAGCTAGCATGCAACTGAATTGTTGATGAAGGCTGCGTGCATCAGACTGGGCTCCAACCAGCTGGTGCCCCAGAGAGCTGACAGCGCTGCTGCTAGGCGGGTTGTTGGAGTTAGCCACAGAGCTTGAGGGGGAAGGAGAAGAAGAGGAGGGGCCAGGTGAAGCTTGAGGGACAGAAAGGCCAGGATGCAGGGGTGGAGGAGGTGGAGGCGCAGATGTTACTAATCCCCCAACACTGCCACTACTGCTACTTTGAGCAAAGTGCTCAAAGCGGCCTACGCCTGGATGTAACTGCTCCTGTGCTAGTGCTGCCTCAGATGGGTGGAAGGAGCGCAGGAACTGTGGGTAGCCTGAAGAATGACTTGAGCTGCTGCTACTCATCTTGCTTGACTTTGAGCGTGAGCTCTGCGATGAGGAAGGCTGTTGTTGTAGAGGTGGGGGAGGAGGGGCACTCATCTTGGCAAAAATGGAGGCAGAATCAGAAAAGGCGTTACTTCTAGACCCCTGAAGGGGCCCCAAGCCTAGCCCAGACAGGAGCGCTCCAGAAGACTCAGCCTGTTGTTGCTGCTGTTGCTGGAGTTGATGCTGGTGAAGTTGCACTTGCTGTTGATGCTGTAATTGTCGATCTAAACCAAGGCCTTTGAACTGGTGGGCCTGGTGCCCACTTAACATCTCTATAATGTCCAAATTGTATTTTCCAAATTGGAACATTTCCCACTCACTAGCACATGGGGGTGCAGGGGCCACACCTCCAGCGCTAGGAGCAGCAACAATGATCCCACCACTGCTGACAGATGAACTTCGCCCTAAGGGTGATGTTATGCTACTACTTCCTCTGGAACTGCTTGAATCTCGGCTTGATTCTAAATTCCTTCCAATAACACTGCTGCTACTCCCTCCTGATCGGGTTCGACTGCTGCCACTTCCTCCTGATCGTCCACTGCCCCCACTCTCCATCCAAAAGGAGAGGGGACCCGTAGTGAGATGTTTATGATGAAGAGTAAAGGGATGTTTTTGATTTAGAGATGGACTCCAACGTATTTCAAAATTGCACAGAATAGTTTTTATTGAGCAGTTCAAATGACATCTCCTTGTTTCCTTCGATAGTTACTGTGTTGACATTCATTGTTTTTCTTCATTCAGGCAAGTTTCCTCATCCCTGTTCAGCAAAGAGGTTCCTATAACTGAAGAAGACAAAATTCGGGAAAGAAAAATCATAGAAGCAAACAAGAGAATAATTTACAAACAAATGCTTGTATTTACTGTCCCTAGCTAATATTTCAATTCTAATTATTGATATCAAGGAAATAGATGTTCCAATTAATTGTATTTCTATAAGCCACCTCTGAACCTATTAGTAGGCGTCCCATCCATTCTTCACAGGTGATTCTAAATATCTACAGGTATAACGTGCACTGAAGTCTGTATCATGGCTATCTGGAAATCATTTGAACAATAACAGAACCAAAGATTGATAAGAGACAAGTCATTGAGAGCTGAGAGATACGTCATTTTAACCATTCAAGTGGCCTACATTAGGTAGTACGGTCAACCAGTACTGATGCCAACCAGGGTGGGAAATTAGCACAAGCCACCAGTGAGATGCTGCCAAATTTAGCACAATACCTTGACATTTTGATTTTAGTTGGCCATTTATCTTCATTAACTTGTCATATTCCATTTCAGTTTTCCATTTCAAGTTCAACATGTATCCTTCAATTTCCCTAAAAATGGCAAGTTAGTATTGTGAGCATTCTTCATTTAACCGCACGGTAAGCCACAGGCCAATTGGCCCCTCGGTTAAGATGATTTCTATAATTGACCAACAATCATAAAAAGCTATTTTTAGTGAAACTACAGAAATAAATGTGCAAATGTTTTCCCACAATGTCTGGGGAAGAAAAATAATTACAATCAAACATGCCAGACACCTCAGCAGGTCAACAATTATTGTGTGGCGGTCAAATTTCTTAATACACCAACCTTTGTTGCTGGTTGATAGAAGTTTCCCACCCTAACAGTCGAGAAAGACTTAATCTCTAGAATCTATATAATAATATAATCTATAATCTCTTACCCTGAGGTGGTTTCTGTTGGATTTTAGTAAGACCTTTTTGATGTTAGCTTGGTTTATCGTGCTCATGTTCTCTAACATTAGATTCACATTTCATATTTACTATGGAGGAAAAAGTTACTTTCAACATTATTAAAGTGCATTTAGCAAATTATCTGGATGGAAAGGGAGTTAACAGTAAAAGGAGGTAGAGGTTGTTTATTCAACAGAGCTACTATGGTGGTAGTGACCCAATATATGTCAAGATATTGTACACCAGGCTCCCTATCCCCTTAACCCTTATCTGCTCTAACAGTGCTGTAATTCACCTGACCCTGTATTTTGTCCTCTTATTTGAGATGTATATGTACGCTTGGGGATCTGGGCCTGTACAAAATGTTAATTTACTGACGAGAAACAGAAAGAATAGAGTTGTAACAACATGGCATGAAGCAGGATTCAATCCCATGCAGTGGCAGTTTCCAATATAAGGGGCACAACAGAACTAAGCCACCATGGTATCAATACATTTTGTTAATATAAAGGCTTGAACTTGTCAGAATAAAGAACTGTATCCTGCCCTCTCAAGTATGACAGTGACCGTGTGAAAAATATTTATTTTATGTCAGTTAGAACCACAAGTATGAACATGTTTAACCTGTTTAGCTCAGCTGGTAGAGCATGAGCTTCTTAGTCCCAAGGTTGTTGGTTCAAGCCCCACATAGCCTGACTATCACCTTTCTAACTCACTTTGGATAAAAATGACTGTAATGAACATCTAAACTGATTTATCACTCATTTTAAGATTTGGCCCATGTTTTCTATGGCCTAGCCAAGGGTGGTCCAAACAGTGTTTACGAACATGAACAACACTCTCCTCAAGTTAGAAACCTAAGGAGTAAGTTTTTGTATTACTGAAGGGGAAAGGGAGACTACTGTACTGTCTTACAGTATTGCAATCAGTCCTGAGATACATAAAGTAAATTGGCAGAAAGCTTTGGAGTATTGCCAGTCACCTTATCCAGCTTTTCCATTTCATTCTCTATGGAGCTATTCATCAGCGTGACATCAAAGATTAGAGAGCAAGAGAACCTCATAACTTTACAAATATAGGTCAAACTGTCCTGAAAAAAAATATTTTCATCCAACTACTTGCTCTGTCCCAAACATTTTATTTAGGTCTTAACTGACCCTTTCTATTTCTTGGCACCACATTTGTTTTCTGTTTGTCCAATCAGATTTAGTGTTCGTTTATTTATTCCCAGCTGCTGCCAAAGGAACAAAGCTTTCCTGGCGATTTTTTTGAATAAGGTTTTCAATGGAATAGGTCTGTCAGTAGTAGGTACTGTGTGTAAGATCATAAAATAAATCAAAAGGATGACTATTATCACTGGTTCCCACCCCCACCACCAACATGACAAATTTATCAAATTAAATGAAAGAATCTACTTCCTTTCACCAATAGGCCTAATAGATGAACAACTGAAGGGGCGGGGATTGATTAATTTAATATTTAGTCAATATAGCAAATTAATTTTCATAACTACTCAAACACAATTCTCAATCTGAATTGCTTTTGACGAATGGTTAAATTTCAACGCCTCATTATTCGGCAACTGGCAGAGCTAAAAGTGAATTGGCCTCAGTCCTAATCACTAACTTAGCATCTCATGTTGCTCACCTCTTTATATTCTTACCGTTTCCCTTAACGGAAGAACTACGGGAGTGAGCTCCCCGGGCAGATGAGGGAGATAATTTATCGCATATTTGATTGCTTCTCATTTTATTGTAAATCAGTGATCCTGTGAAGAAGGACAGAAATTCCGAATTAACATCAGAATTACACCCACTGCACAATGTAAACATTATCAGTATAGCCACAAGCAATAACGCATGCACTTGCGTTGCCACACTGTAATAGTATTGGCTAACGTTTGCACACACACCAAAAAAACACGCGCTTGCATGCAAAACTTCACGGTTCTCTCCTCTTATTTTCTACTGTCTCAGCGTGTTTGGCTATTTGATGTCGAAAACCACACAACCGCCGTAGCTAACGTTAGCCGACATTCCCAACCACGATGTTAAATGCATGCCTACTAACGTTATGTTGCTAACGCTATGTATATCTGCGTAACGTATATTGGGCAAATGTTTACCTACGCATCCAGTTGCAGACCACAGGCAGATGGATGAGGCCTGTCACGCCTTCTACCATCTAGCTAGCTACCACCCGCTTCCATTTCTGCGTGCTGTTTTCCACTCGTTAGCCAGAGCCATTTTCACTGATGCTGAGCTAGGGGATCGCGTACACTGTTCTCCCTCGAAATCACGGGCACCGGAAGCCGTAACCGTCTCCACTCCATTTGACTACAATAATCCGCATCAGCAGTGAATAGTTAGTAAAGGTTTCGTCGGTCGAAATATTTTGGATGGTCGGTGATAATAATTTTGGGGGAAAGTGAGTGACGTGTGCTCACTTAACATTGGTCCTTTCCGGCCCTTGTAATATTTCCGGGTAGCTTGCAGACGGTTGTTTTCAGCTCACGGCCGAGTCTTGACCATTCACGGATTTCACTGCAACCGGGATGTTCTTCCAGAAATGTTGCCTGTCTGGATCAGTTGTGCTTGTATGAGTGACAGGCCGATGGTATTAAAATGCATCCACACTCAGTGGGAGGTTCAACACCTTTCACCGGGCTGCACAGTGACTGATGCCGAGCCTATAGGCCCACCAGATCTAATTCCAGTCTAACATCTCGGCTGCTTTGTTTTTATATTCACATAAAACCGCAGCTTTGTTGTAATGAACAAGAAAAAACACTTTGATTTTTAAACGTAATGGTCAAGCAATTAAGCATAGTTCATCTATTATTTTGAAATGCCGATTTATGTTATCCGTGAAATAGACTACATATAGGTGAAAACTGACCGTCAGTGTAATAACCCCTATATACCTACTTACAGATGTAGGCTGGTTGTTGAACTCCATGGATTCAGAGGGATTCAAAGCCATGACACCAAATAAAAATGTCTTTCACAAACAGCTTCTGAATAGACAGCTTATTTTATAGAAATAGGAATTCATAAATATATTTCATATTAGTGTTAAATATTAGAAATGTGAACATTAAGCCTGGCTAATATTAAATAATATTAACTATTATTAGAAACAAGTCATATAAATGTCTTGTTGTGTCATGCGAGAAAGGACAAGCTGTCCCCTACATGCCTGTACCTGATAGACAGCCATGCTAAAGTTGTGAGCCAATTTAAAAGTCATCATCTCCCTGAGTTTCCAGGCTTTTAGCTAATACCATTATTTAATCAATATTTATTTGTATGTAGTAAGATTTAGTACAAATCTAAGACATGTGCCTTGAAAGAAATTGTGTTTTTGCAAAATTGTGTGAGAACATAGGCGGGGAACTCAGTTTAAGGATAAATTTCATTATCATTATCATCTATAGGCTACTGTTATCTTCTGCAAACATTTTGGTCAAACTGAGTGATATGAATAGTTATAGCTCTGTACTACTCTGATTTTCATGCCACGGTTAGAATTCTAATCATGTACATAGTATATTTCCTCGGGTCCCGGATCAACAAAAAAACCCAAGGCCAGGAATCACGTGTAGATAAAATTGTAATTTAATTGTAAATTTGCTTTCTTATACAAATTTGCATACTATCTCAACCATTTCCAATAGTTGTACACTGAGCATCTGTTAGTGTCTTTTAACATGGGGTAGTGGGCAGATGTACAATACACAAGGTTGAATGGTGACTGTAAAACATGTTTGCCCCTGCATAGGCCAAATCCAGGCTTATGCTGCTTGACATTATACTAGGACTAAACCCCTTCTGCCACCGAGGACCAACCCCAGCTACAGTATACACTATACACAGTAAACTTTACAGTATCAGCCCAATGTACTGCAGGTCAATTTCTTAGTAAACATCTCATGCAGAGTTTGGCTTGGGGCCGAGAGGTCACTGCCCCTCCTGGTGGTGAGAGCTGCAAACTACAATAATTGTATGCATCAAAATGCGCCAATACCTAAATCAAATGTGATCGCTACGTTGCGCCATTTTTGGTGTCAGTAGGACAGTAGTGCTCTCCTCGTTCATTAAAGTCTTCTTACATCTCAGTCCAACAAATGTATCACAGAAGCTTTTGAAACTGAGACTAGAAAGAGGACAGCCTAGATTTAATGTCACCATGTACCCAGTTGTCTTGGAGCCATGAATTATAGTTTCACAGTTTTTCTAAATTTGCATTATACTTTGTTTTCTCACTAGCCTACTGAAGGCTACATGGCATTGTGTCAACATACAGCAGCATATAACTGTTAAAACCTTTACAATAGACTCAGTTGTTTCATGGTTTTCATATTTTTAGAATCTCCCATTTAGTGATGTGGTCTAAGGCATATAGGCCAATTTCTGTAATGTTTACTTTTCTTTTTACAATCTGATTATGTTTGCCTTTTTAAGAAGACACTGAAAGGTCTAGATGGTAAAACATTTCTGGGTCAAGGAATTCCTTTAAAATCTTCCATACTGATGGATGGGAATATGTATGCCCATATTATGGACTATAGCGAAACGGTGCCTTTTGTTTGAAATACAGTTCTGGCCAAGATTATTGGCACCCTTGAATTTTGTGCAACACATGTACATCTTCCGAAATAATATGGTTTCAAAATTGAAAAGTGTCTATGGCCATGATTATTGGCACCCTTTTCTAATACTTGCACAGCCTTTTGCAATGATGTTTACTTCCAAACGTTTCTTGCACCTCCCTGCTGGCAATTTTCTTCCAGTCTTCAATTGCAGCCAGGTCCAGGTCTTCAATGTTTGAAGGATTCCTTTGACCAACTGCACATTTCAGGTCTCACCATAGGTTCTCAATGGGATTGAGATCATGACTCATCACTGGCCGCTCCAGAACAGTCCAACATTTTCTCTCGAACCATTCTGGGGTGCTTTTATGTGTTTTGGGTCATTGTCCTATTGGAGGGCTCATGACCTTCGATGACACACAGTTTTTCTGACACTGGGTAGCACATTTTTCTCCAAAATGCCTTAGTAATCTTTTGATTTCATGATGCCCTTAACATGTTCAAGACATCCAGTACCCAAGACAGCAAAGCAGCCCTACAGCATTAGGGAACATCCACTGTATTTGACTGCAGATAGGGTGTTTGTTTCATTTAAAAGCTTAATTTTGTCATCTGTAAACAAAATACTGGTCTGCATTGCCAAAGAGTTCTGATTTGGTTGGATCGGTCCACAGGACATTTTCCAAGAAGGATTTAGGTTTTTCCAGGTGGGTCAATCAGGCCTTCTTTTGTTTCTCTTTCAGCAGTGGGGTCTTCTGTGGCCTCCAACCATAACATTGAAAATTGTGGAAATAGGAACACCAAGGTCTCTAGAGATGGCCTTGTAATTGCTTCTGTTTGGTGATAATAGTTTTTCTGACATCCTCAGACAGCTCTTTTCTCATCACTATTTTCACAGACGACCAGGGAAGCAGAACAGACTGTTTATATCATGCGGGCAGCTGCAACCTGTCGTGAGTTGAATTACACTTCAAATGAGAATCTATTTCCTCCAACAAAATTGATTTTAATTGTTCTAAAGGGTGCCACTAATCACGGCCATGGTCACCTTTCAGTTTTGAAACCATAAAATATTTTTTCCATCCAATTTTTTTCAGAAGATATTCAACTGTTGGTATCAATAGAAACAAGATTGTATATGCTCAGCGAACAAGTTGGGGATGCTTCCTACCCAAATAGTCACTCAATTAAAAAAACTAAAGTAAAACAATTCAACAGTGATCTCATATGAGCAACTTCAGACTCTATAATGAATGACAGTAAGACTTTTTTCCACCAACTTTATTATACAAATTCTTTGTAAGTCACTGTTGTATCCAAGGGGATCAATGCATTGAACAATAACAAAAGGGTTACTTTTAAATGTATAGGCATGAAAATAAATCCGCGAATTTCATTACTGGATACAGTCTCTAATCCATACAATTTACTGTCAATAATGTTTTACATTTCAGTTGACCATCAACCATCCTCATTCTAAATGAATTCATAATGGTAATGAAAAAATACACACCATATTCATTCATTTCTTTCTGTGTTTTAGTTGTCAATCCTGAAAAAGAAATATCCCTGTTGCCATGTAGTAGGCTATGACAATAGAAAGACGACAAAATGTTATGAGTTTGGCACTGCACGATTCATTAAATACTAACACATAATTTGTTGAATCCTCAAATTAATGTTGAAGAGATCACTCGTTAAAATATTCTGATTGTACTAGCTATACAAAATACAATACTTGCACAAATTAGATTAACCATTTATAAAATTGTGGTGATGAGTTTTGATGGATATGGCTTGTGAGATATTACAGACTTTGCTACAGACCTTTTGTGGCTTTATTAAAAAAATCTAATACTACTGTATGTCATCTGTCCTATTTCCCTGAAAAAGACACTGCACTCAAAACATTCAGGTTTCCGTTAAACCTCCATTTTTCCAACCTGTGTTATAAACATTCATCCAAACACACATACATTATGGCATCATGGGTTTAGTGTGTACAACCCATATGTTATTGGGTCAGGCTGTGATAGCAGAGACAAAAGAATGTCTCTAGTCTGGTGGCATTAATAGCTTTTGGCCCTGTCCCAAACATCCCAATCCCTCACTGGCTGTTTTAAGACCTTATCTACACTCATACATTTAGAAGGCTGCAGATTTTTTCACTAGATATTTTTGTACCAGAGTGGAAACCTAAGCAATCACTTAAGATCAAAAAGTCATAAGGCCGATGTCTAGGCACTATACATACAGCTGGACCTTAAATCCAGGCATATTGTCAATGCCTCTCAATGAAATGGAGCTGGCATGCATTAAGATTTGGAATGTTTTTAAAAAGTTGGATTTATGACCAGATGTAACAAAAACCAACTAGTCATGAGAATGCTAGTTATCTAAAAACAATAAACACTTAAATCCCACCAAGTAAAAGAACATCACATCATAAGATAATTGTTAATAATAACAATAACAGTTATAATAATTATTAATAATAACACTCCATCATATTCATCACAACTACATTTAGCACTGTGTATAGGAAGATTGTCCAAATGAAATCTGTATTTCTGTTTATCAGCATGTCGTCGCGATATCCTCTCAGTTGACTGAACAAAAAACAAGCAGTAACAAAGTCCTCTTCCTCTTATCTGTGTAATTACGTCTGATTTCCTCAATTCAATACCTTTCATTGATCAGTCACACTTGCAACCTTGCTTTTACAGAATGTAAACCTTGAGGACATGATACAAAATATGTTTGTATCTGGTGCAAATATCAGGGGATAGATTTGTGCAAAGTTTTGTCTCAGTGTTTCTCTTTGAACTGTGCTTAAACTGCGCTTTTTTGTACACATTAATACTTAATACATCATGACAATATCAACACAAAATCAAGAGAAAGAGATATCATTTTATATGGACCACAGATATCATATACTATATAGGATAGGATAGCCCTTAGTATTGATAAGCATTGTTATTGATGAAGATTTTTTTTTTTTTACTTATAATGGCTGAAGTGCGTTATGATACAGCAAGGTCTTCACTTGAGGATGGAAAGGGCATCCTAACCATCCAAGTCTCTTATGGCACGTGGAGCCATTCAGGAGAAGGCCTCTTGTTGCCCTCCCTCCTGACTTGGAAACTTTGGCTTGCTCTGAAGCCAATCCTTTGACTGTACAAAATATCATTTACTTGTATAATTTGTCACCTGGTGAGAATAATAAAATGGTGATTGTCAGACCAGCTTCCTCTGTGGTATTTTCTTTGTATCTCCATAAATGGCTTTGAAGGACAGTTGTGTAAGTGCAACTTCTGCGTCATGGTCTATTCATTTGTGCTCTATGAGAAAACCTGTGCTCTCCATACACAACCTACTTTAAAGCAAGTTGCCTTCCTATTGGTAAACTAAACAAAAATGTCTGTGCTGTACTATCACTTGACCAATTTATATGACCTATGTCAAGAGATGTTTCTTTAATAAAATGACCGATGGCTCTATATTATTTGGTTCTCCCATTATTTTTACAACAAGGTTCTGATTTATACATGGGGACATTAGTAAACACTTTCCTGTAGACTAATCTACTATCAGCTTACACTTTAAAAATGTAACAGTGATCAGTGTGTGGGGGTTACTTCTTCTGGGGATATAATCTAAGGTCACGTGGAAAGCTAGGCAACCCAGGCAGCTGATTGGATTTGTGGATTCCTCAACAGTTTAATTGGGCACTGAATCCTGCCAATAGTGTCAGGCTGCTCTGTCCCAGTCATTGAAGTGTGAGCGCCAAACAGCCCCCGCCTCATCCGCTCATTTACACAGGAAGCAACAAAAATCAGTTCTGTCTCTCTGTGTCAGGATGAGGTTGGTTCAGTAAGTGGCAGAATGTCAAACCTCTGAAATCCCTCAGTTCATTCAGACTCATCTGGTCCACAGAGCTGTTTCCCCCAAGGGATTCAGTTTTGTAAATCATTGTTGGCAAGGGTTGAGCAAGGTGACAGTCCAGAAGGTAATTGGGTCAATCCTCCATAAAACTGATTCAATATTCTTCTGTTCTGGCTCGTATCTCCTCTTCATTGACCTCTCCCGCTTCTCTTTCTGATATCATCTGGTTCCCTATCTAATATGGCTCCTGAGTTCTTTTTTAAAGACGTATAAAAACAGTTATGAATGACACTTTTGTTGGTCTTGATTCACCCATCTAGACTTTCTACTCGTAATGGCACCAATGTATATGGCAACATGGCAAATTCTGTTACGAAATATGGCTGATGTAGGCAATCACATACTTATAATTAGAACAGATATTTCCCACTTTGATATTTAACTTAATAATAATATTTATATCTAATTACCAGTGAACACTAATTTGAATAGCCTAAACACTTTATACTTTTATTATATTTTATTATATTTTTATTTATTACAGTTTATCTTATTACAGTTTTTATTTATTATTATTTTTATATCTAAGAGTTAAATGCAGAAGGGTGATCTATTCCCAAACCTTTTATAAGGGGCAAACTCTACATTAGGCACAAAACC
>CABFOQ010021566.1:0-28035 GCA_900660455.1 Gephyroberyx darwinii | reverse complement strand
TGTCTGACCTGTTGTAACCCACATTCTGTTCACAATGCTCCTAGAGTGGCACAGACTTCCCACTGGTGTTTTTCTAGGACTGCTATGCTACTGCCCCTGTCCCTCCCTCCTCCCCATACCTGGCGGGGGCAGCACAGTGAGGTGTCTACGGCTGGGAGAGGCAAAGGCCAGCCAACGGTTCTCTCAAATTCATTAGGGCCCCCACACACGGACAGACGACTTCAAGGGGCTGCCTGATACTAATAGCAACTACAGGTTTTGTTATTCTAAATCTCTCACACACAGACACTTTCCTCAAATCCTAAAACACATGGTATTCATTTCAAACCCCTACTCTATATAGTTAGACTTTGAGATCTTTGGTGAAAAACAGAATATGAGAGGAAAACAGAGCGTCAGGGTTGATTTCCTGATGGCCAATCTGGTGGCTGTGGGCTGAAATCCCAACTTGACACATGCATGCACACAACTTGAACTTTCACACACATTTATCAGTACTTGGAGCAAGCTATGGGCCTGATCAAGACCAGTTCCATCTTGCCCAGTCTGAGGTAAGACTTTCTGCAGTTACAACTATCATCTAGTATCATCATTATTTCTCATCTATGCTGCTCTTGCTATAATAATCCACCTTTTTTTCTTGCCACCGAGGTGATTTGTCTTCAGCCTGAGTGAAAAAAAAAAAATCTCAGCGAGAGTTTAACTACAACCCAGCATTCACCATGTTCCATGAAGTTATCAATAGGAATAAGAGAATGTAAACTGGGCAGAAGCAAGTGAAAAAGGCCTTCGGGTGCCAACTCTTCATGCTCGAACTTCCCAGTCCGCAAAGCAGCGCGTTTGCCAAACTTTCTTGACTTCTCCAGGAGCAGTCAGTACTGCGGTGCGCTCACATGCCGGTGAATGCTGCGACTAATATTTGCTACAGCAGTGATTTAGAGTACTTTCGTTACATTACAGTCATTTAGCAGACACTTTTATCCAAAGAGACAATAAGCACAATTCCACCTAGGTAGTCAAGAGAAGTACTCGCCACCAGAAATCATAAGAGCATCTCTCCATTTTTGTAAGTGCTAAGACGAAGAGTCAGGGTAGTATTTCTTGAAGAGGTGGGTTTTCAGCCTGCGGTGGAAGATGGGCAGCGACTCTGCTGTCCTGACATCAGCGGGGAGTTCATTCCACCACTGTGGGGCCACGGCCAGAGAAGAGCTGTGACCGGGTAGATCGGCTGCAGGGGCCTCTGAGCGACGGGGCAACCAGTCGCCTCGGGCAGCTACACTATAACAACGCACTACTGGTACAAATATCCTGCCAATTGAGGTTGGTATGAAGTTAGATTCATTGCAGAAAAAGGGAAGAAATCTTAAATAAGCTCTAAAATAAAGTAGTAACAGACAATTGATCTAAACAACCAAGAACCTGACACAGGCACCTTTTAGCCATCAGAGTTATAGCTGGGGCCTTTAAACCAGCTTTCTTCTTTATCTGTGTAAGGTTCAACATGGTGTCAGGTCATTAGTGAGAAACTTGTCTGGCCTTTGTTATGACTTCCTATTAACAGACATGCGGTATGACTCACAGGCTTCACTAAGGGCCATTAGTATGGCTGTTACTAGCACTGACAGTACAGTCCACCGACGGTCTGTTGACGGGTGAGGCGTTACATCTGTACTATCCTTAAAAACGTTTCTTATATTCACAAATGAATAAAGGAAGAAGGAAGGCCACAAATTATGATAAAGGATGCTGTGATCTGGATGTTTGGTGGTGGTACATACTGTTCGCCAATCTCATGTAAGCTGAAACTCTTGTCACCAAATGAATCTATGCAGCAATGTGGGTTCACAGCTTCTAGGATGAAGAACTGCATGAATGAGTACCATCTCCGAATTATACTTCACCGTTTTTCCACTGAACTTTTTGGGTACTTTTCTGAGCAGGAACCTTTTTAGTTCCCCAAAACAGTTTGAGGTACCGGGGAGATTATGCAGATAATGCCAAACTTATTTGCCAAACTTTGAGCCCTTGAACGCTCTCTGTATCTCCTTGTCTGAAAAAATACACATCAGTGCCTGTACCTTGTTGTTAGTCCATCGGCCCATTTTCTGAAACAATAAATAGCTGCGAAACGTGTTCGATGAGATCTGAAATTAGTTCAATACCAGTATTGAACAAGCACGGGGGTTGGCTGACTTGACGATTTTTGCGTAGCTTGTATTGACAAATCAGCGTTGTTGAGTACTGCAGCTCCACCACAATGGTTCCTGGTCCCCCAAAAAGTACTACCTCGCTAGCAGGAACCTTTTTTGGGTCCAGGAACTATACAAGAGTATCACCGGAAGGTCAAAGTTCCTGGAATTAAGTACCAATAGTACTAAGTTCCTGGATAGTCCCTGTGGTGGAAAAACGCCTATAGCCACTATCTTTTTAGGTGAGCTTATTGGGTGTGGGAGTGTACTAAGCACTCTATGGTGAATTACAATTGCTACGCCTGATGCTATTCAACTTGATCACACATTGGCCAATACCACGCATGTAAAAAGGACCAACTGTGATTTTCCATGAAAAACAAGCAGCTCAATATGGTGATGTCACTGTGCCGTAATCATTTATCTTCTGACAGCATACAGATGTATGTAAAGAAACGTACTGACACTCAATTCACTTTGAGATCCTTTAATGGAGCTAAGTAACACTGCCTTTGACCCCTGACATGTCAAAACACTACCCAACTTGACTTCAGGTAACTATTTTTCAATGGGCAGAGAAGTGTGACTCAAGCATTTTACATTTTACAAGATTAGAAAGATGATTCTGAAAAACTCAACCTTGACCAAAGGCAGATTGACCATAGCTTTGGGAAACCCAGACAAAGGACAAACCAAGACTGATAGTGAGTAAATTCCTGAGAAAAACTTGCAGTGCTTGAGAAAGGCAAAATCCTTGAAAACACATATTCATTGATGAATACAACGGACTCTATTCGTCTGAAATACTGACAGTCTATTTAAGAAGAGGCTAATCGTTAACCCATCGAAGCAGAGGTCTACAGGGAATGCAAGTGGTAATCCATCTGGTCCGCAGGCCTCGGCAAACCATGGACCTAACCATGACCAATCAACTAATTAACAACAGTGGACACAGACACATGTTCAGAGTCATGCCAGATTTCTATTTCACTGTAACGCTGATGATGGAGTCCTTGCTGTTAAGAGGACTATTAATCATAAATACGAGAAGCCAAATCTTCCACACCAACAGCTTATCAATCCACTATTTCCAGAACCAGAACCTTTTCACCCACATATCGCTAGTTTCAACTTAACCATATAGCATTTCAGTATATTGAGAGAGTAGACCTTGCTCTAAAACCTGATTCTATTGATGCTGGACCACTCATTCTTGAAATCCTCTCCTGTTCTTACTGTGGAGCTAAAAAATGAATAAAGTGTGTTTTCTTTCAGTTGATAATTTATAAAAAAAAAATGCAACTACTCTTTTAGACAATGTTTTTTTTTTTTTTTTTTAAAACCAATTTTCTGTGTGACGTGTTCATGACTGACATCTCAGATAATTTTCCAGTTTTCCATTTTATTTTACCTGGCAGAACCAGACAGGATGAAATGGAAACATTCACTAAGTGCAGCGCACTGCCACAACAAAAAAATGAGGATGGACTTAAGATGCTGATTTATCATGCCATAGGGGAAAATACTGAGCAACGTTTACAGCAATGTAGAGTTAGCATACCAACCATTTCTCGCTTCCTAAACCATTTCTCGCTTTCTCACAAGTGGTTCCTCTAAGTCATTAGATGCAAAACAAATAGCTAAGGGACACCACAAATCCTGGTTTTCCCCACGCCTCCACAAATCTGCCAATTGCCAAAGGACAAATTACATAGGAAATGCATTAACAGCCCCTCTCCTTTGAATGCAGCTAATTATAAGAACGAGTACTGATCACTGAGATAAGATTCAACCTATAGACAAATAAAGGGCAGCTCCTCCCCTACAATTTGTGGGTGATAGAATACCTACTCTGACCCTTACACCTGGTTCGTGCTTACCGTGGAAACAAATGCGGCAACATGAACCAGGCATTATGACATTGCCTGTGAATTCAGTTAAGTATTGCATAAATGTTGGCGCAAGCCTTTCAGTGATTGAAGATACTGGCTCTCCCTCAGGCTATATTTAGAGAAGTCTTCCTTTACTGAGGTCTAATTCTCCAACTGAGAAGGAAGTCATGGATATAATGGCCAAGAAAGTATTTTTCCACAGATATGGCTATCCAACAATGTGTTGATAAAATCTGTTTTGCTCTAAATATTGAATATGCTCTTGGAATATTTTTAAACATATCATAAGCTTTTGGCACTGTTAACCATTCTACTATGAAAATTGTCACATTGTTTTTATGGACTAATGCATAAATGGCTCCAATTATGTGACAGGTGGTGACATGTATATTGTCACCTTGTTTGGACTACGTTTGGAGAGAAAAAAAACTCCTTCACATCTTTTCAGACGCTTGACAGACGAGCAGTTAACAAAATGGGCGGATATGATCAGAAAGAAAAGATGAAAAGAAGTCAGGTTTGTCAAGCTGTGACTGTTGCTGCCATGCATGATGGAAGAGATGTTAATGTGAGAGGTGAAAAGCTTCTCATCTCTGACTGACATGCTCTGCATGAACCAATACTGGTGCCAAGGTTCATAAAGATGCAGAGGCGTGAGGTCACAACTTAGCATCCCTTCACTCAATCTTGCTCAGATCAGATATTACTGCAGCTACTGTGTACCTAAACCTTATGTAATCGAGCACTTAAAACAGGAGGTTGGAAAAAACAGAAAGGTGTGACTGAAATATATATTACTATATTACTATAACTATATATATATATAACTATATATATATATATAGTTATGGATCATGTTTCTATCATATTTCTGTCAAATTGAATATACGTTGAAAAAGGAGCATGAATAAATGAAGTACACTACTGCAGTTTAGTACAACATACAAAGAGTTATGGCCGGCAAGTCAACAAATGTAGGCCGTCAGTAAAGGCACGGGCTTGATGGCAATGCAGTCCTCTGTGTGTGAAATGAGTGAGTGAATGAGTGAAAGGAGAGACAATCAGCATGTTGACATTGGTGTCTCAAGTTGTTAACGTGCTTCTGCAAATCCCCCGGCTCGGACACATGGGCTGTGAAGTCACAGAGTGGCAGACAGTGAGCAGAGTCTGCCGGCTGGTCGCACACTTTTCCACAACAAAGTGTGATGTCACGCGCAAAGCCCTTGGACAGCTTCACCTGACTAGCTAAGCTGTGGCAATTCTGACTAGCTGCCATGACACATTCAGCATGACAAAACAAATGATGTAACATGTACCTCCAGTGCCTGTCATTTATTAATTTATTTAAGGGCTGCCATGTTATGAATGTTGCTCTACTTAACAGTGGTGCACTGTCTCAGGCAGGGCTGTTGTGATCATAGTGGGATTAATGATTTAATAGTTATCACAGGCTGAAGCGTATCTTTTAGCAATGTATCATACAGGTCATCTCATATTGGTATCAATTCAAGTGCTGAACAAGCATAGAGTATAATATAAATGCAATGGAAACATCCAAGAGGTGTAAACATCTAGATATTAAACTTTTTTACTGTTAGAACAGAACAAAGTGATTTTCAAATCGTAAATTGTGGTGTAGTGACTGTTTTTTTAAATTAATAAATGAAGATAAGGTCAGAACTTTTTTTTATTATTTTCATGACACAGAACAGTGAAGACAGACAGGAAGGAGGGGACCGAGAGGGGGAAGAATTGGGACAAAAGGACCCAAGCCAGATTCAAACTCAGGCTGTGGCGGTTACATGGAACATGCCGTGGCCAAATGAGCCACCAAGACACCCGGATTTCCACTCTCCAAATAAATGCACCAAAACTGTGAATTTATATTACTACATTAGTTTGAGTTTCAAAGGACAAATGATGTAGTGACTTTTCATTTATTTATTTATTTATTTTAAGTAAGTATTATATTAACTAATTATTAACTGTATTTTGCTTCCACTTGTATTTTACTGGTGTCATATGTTCGGTGCAGTTATTTCCAAGCCCACCAGCCCTATGCTGGTATGGCAACAACTGCTATTACTTCCTACAATAGTAGCAACATTGCTTGCTTAGAGAGAGAAGGGTATTTTTTGTAGACATTTTCACCTCAGGAGGAACTTGATGGAGTAACAAAAGGCTTAAGTCCCACAGGATATTTGGGGTGGATGACTAACACTGAAGTCCATGAAACCATGCAATTACTCTTGCTTCACAAGGCTTTTAGTCTATGAATACTCCAAATGCTGAGCAATCACTGCAATTCCTTAACACAGCCCTGAAAACGTGGGTACACTTTCCCCCAAGTTAACGCGGAAGTCTGCTTTGCTGCTTGAGGTGCAAATCTTTTCCCCTTGATTTATGAGAGCAACAAGTGATCTCCCGCTATCTTTCCCCACTCACCTCTCATGCTCTGCCTCCTTGCTGCAGCCTGTGACATGCAAGATGCTGAGTGATGATGCCCTGGGGTCTTACATGAGGAACACACATCACCTTCTCCAGCTGTTGTCACTAAGTACTATCTTTGAGTTTGATGGCCTTTCTAACTACATTCCTCCCCTCTCCTGTCACCTGGGCTCAAGAGAGCTACAAATCAAGCCGCTGATGTTGTGGCAACCAAGGGTTGCTGTGGACGACAAATGCCCTTGCCGTTCCCCTTTCAACAATGAAAGCTTTTTCGAGCAATGTCCCGAAGCAGTGAAGCGGCATTATTGTTCATCAATCAACAGACACATCAAAAATTATTTAACCAATTAGTGTTTGGAGGTCAACACCCACTATCTATACCCACCACTTTCAAACGCAAACATCTAACGATTCAGACTGCAGCTGTGATACTAGTAAATCTTCATGAAAGGACTCATACATACAGGTGTAACAAGAATAAACAGTGTAACAACAGTGTGATTACTGTGCACTGCACTGTATACTCCTCCTCCTCCTCCTCCACTGGCTCCTGCTCCAGTGGCCTCTGTGTGCAGTAATGCACTTCTTGAAGTCACACTACTTCTTCTTAACATCGTCCAAGATCCAAGGATCTGAACTAACCAACCAACTTCTCCAACCAACACGTCAGCTAATTGTGGGTTCATGGTAAATTCTTGGTAAATTGTGGGCATGGCTATAAGGCTCGTGCAGGTGCGCACAATTTCAGGATGATTGAGATTCATCAGGAAAAACCACAGGTACACTGGTTTTTATAAATCTGATGAAAAGTCTGTGTATGCATGTTTCCTATTTTGTGTGTACACAGATTTCTACACTTGCGAGTTTTATGCATCTGGCTCCTGGAGTTTGCAAAAAGGCACATGGAAGTACGAGGCAAAAGATTCTGTGTTCCAATGAAATAAAAATATTGCTCTTCAGCTGTAATGCAAAGTGGACAGAGTTCATCACTCATGTAACACTATGCCTATCATTAAGCATGGTGATGGCAGTATCAGGCTTGTCTGGGAGGCTTGTAAGGATAGAGTGAACAATGAATGGACCCAAATACAGGCAAATTCTTGAGGAGAACCTGCTTCAGATGGTAGCTTTGGATGATGATTTATGTTCCAACAGGACAATGACTCTAACCATACAGCTAAAATCAACACTGGAATGGCTTCAAAACAAGAATGTGAAAGTCCTTGAGTGGCTCAGCCAAAGCCCAGCCTTGAATGCCATTAAAAATCTGTGGAATGGATCCAACTTGACCAAGCTTGAGCAAATCTGCAAGTTAGAATTGGAGAAAATCCCCAAATCCAGATGTGCCAAGTTTATACACACATATCCAGGATGACATGAAGTTGTAATCGCTGCCAAAGCTGCATCTAGTATTGTAAGTGTTGACTCAGCAGGGTTAAAAAGTTATTTAAAAGAAATTTGTGTTTCATCTACAAAAGATTTTCTAAAAACATGTTTTCATTTTGTCAGTATGGGTATTTTATGTTGATTGTTGACAGTATTCAATCTGTAACATGACAATGTGGAAAAAGTCAAGTGGGTTGGAATACTTTCTAAAGGGACTGTACATGTGACACAAAAAATAAACCAAAAAAGGTAAATAAATATTTGCCTCAATTGATATTTTTGTTTATTCCAGCTCACATACCATGGTGACAAAATATAGGCTTTAAAGAGTAGGACGCTGTCTTTTGTCGAATCACTGTTATCAGTTTATTATTTTCTGGAGGTTACTATCAGCAATAGATGGCACAACCAAAATCTGTTTTTTTTATTTCTAAAATATAACAAAATGCAGGCATTGCCATTGCTTGATTATTCATATATTATAGTGAATGGGAGTTAAATTAACGAAACATAATGTAAAACATTTTGTGCTTGATGGAATCACTTTCCCAACCCTGGGATTAGAACCAAGACCCCTGCGTGAAAGTGACTTATACTACTTGCTGGTCGCAGCTGGAAAGACTGTTTTCAATGCATAGAGCAAGCTTGTTGATATTGTCAGTCATGCTGCATATTATATGTCCAAAGGTGTGCTCTGTAACTCTCCTTTTAAATGTAGACGTGGCCTAAATGGCATTGTAAAATCCCTTCCATCTCTCTCTTTAGCATTTTTTTTTTTTTGCTGGCACTCATTCTTAAATGATTGATCTATGGCCACAGGGATATTTCAAGGGCACTAAGATCCTGACCTTTGCTGTCCTCATTGTTGGTTTCTTGTCATTTTGGTACTCTAAGAAGCCAAGCTTATCCTACTGTTGCACTCATTGTAAGTGTGTCAGCTAAATACCCAAAATGTAATGTAAAAGCAAGAAACACCAATGGAGAAGATTTAATAAGAGCTAAAGCAGCTATATGCTCCAGTATATACTAACCCTAAAATACAGGTATTTTCCGAAATAGAGAATTTTAAGGAAACTGACTTTTGCCTATTTGCTTAATTGCCAAATTGCACAACACGGTCTAATTGAAACCGTCATAGGCATTTTTCACACAAATGGAAGTTATTTCATCATGATTTTAATAAACATGATAGTAATTCTATAAGCAGCATTATTATTTATTTATTATTTATCACGCAATGAAAACTCATTATCTCCTTGAAGGTCTCACAGCAAGTTAGGAGGGGCGACCATTCACCAGCATATTTGTCTTAAACGTGCACACACGAATTTCGGAGGCACAGTTCACCCACCAGAATCCAGCTTAAGCACAAGCTCTGTATGAACTGTGTGATTCATTGTTCTGCTGCCTTACTTTGAGTGTCCCATCAATGTTATTCTCTTGTAAAAGAAAGAATTGGACATTTGAGTCAAGCTCCGAAAAACTGCTGATTTTTCAGACCTGTTGCTGATTGCATCATCACTCAGATGATATTTGTAAGAGCAAGGGGATCTCCTCCATTCCCCAACTTGATCTGGCCGCCATCTGCCCTTCTCAAAGGCATCTCAACTATTCCAGCACAGGTTCTGAGTGAGGATGGGCGGCTCCAGATAGCTAGAAGAAGTCTATCCTACCTAATGAGCGGTTGCTCTTCAAGTGTGATGTACATCTTGTCCACCTTGTCAAACTGGCCCCGTGGGTAGACTCTAACAAGACAAATAGAGTAGGATCTGCCTGTCTGGCCTTGACCACAGTTCTCCTTCTCTGCCATTGTTTGATTCAGGTGAGAAAGCCTTGGGTGCTTGAAGGACCAGGGTGCATTCCTGTGTTATGGCAATTGCTCCTGCACTCACAACACTTAACCATGACTGGACAATTATTGCCTAAATGAGAAGATGAGGCATTTGTAACATTCCATTCTCCTTGAGATTCTCCTACTCTTTCCTTTAGAGATTGTGCTCTGAAGCCTATGCATTTTCTGAGTTGGTAGGCTTTGTGGTGAATGGGACAGCTCTCTCCTGGTCCACCACAATATTTTAAGTACTGCACTGTAAGGTTCATGGTCTGGCCAGTAGCTCTGGAGTTTGACTAGTATTAAGAGTCTGTGTGAAGGTCTTGATAGCAGTCAGCTTGTGGTGCATAAGAGTCGAGGAATGATTCTTCCACATTGGGTAGCTTGATATGTTGTCTGCCAGAGGGCATGTATGGGTTATTGTCCATTGTGTTTTGTCACACGATAAGGCTGTCATCAGCATGAGGTGGTGATGGTAAGCATTCCCTGTCATGTGGAATGCCTTGCAAGAATGTCTGGCTGTTTAGTTTAGACTGCGCTCTGACATATTTACTTGCACGTTCAGCAATGTCTTTCTGACAATGATTTGTTTACTTCGGCACAACCCCCCACCACCACCACCATCCAGTTACCACCTATGGTTGCCTCCAAGACTTCTGTCTTTACAACAGCTACATGTGCCTCTCTCTGAAGAGACAATGCTCCTATCTTTGTGTCCAACTTTGGCTTTCCCATCGGCAGTTTTGCATCCCTCTTGGTCTGTTCTCTAGGGCTCTGGGGATATTCCTAGAGCCTGGCTTAAAAATGTTGTCATCTTTGTGCTTCATTACATTTTGTTTCAGATACCCAGTACCCAATACTACCCTGGCCCTTCCTCTTAGCACTTGCTTATATGCACTTCACTTATTTGTCTCATTTGTTTAAATAAAAAGTAGGTAGATAACTTATTGCACTTTTACCTTAGCACTGGTTCTGCTCTTAGATGCTTCTTTAAGAAGGAAATGCACTTAAGATTTCTGGTGACTAGTAGTTCTCGTCCCCAACTATGCTGAATGCACTAATTGTAAGTCGCTTTGGATAAAAGCGTCTACTAATTGACTGTAATGTAATGTAATATCCCACACCTTATCTATTAATTTATCAGTTGTAAAACCAGCTGGCTTCCTGCCTTGTCACTGCCCTACTTGAGGTGTTGTAACCACAATTAGACAGCTATCCAACCTCCACTCATAAACAACATGAGAATCAGGATGTAGCCTTCAGGCTCCAAATATTCCAAATGTATGACATCATGAAAAAGGGAGTGAAATAGGTTAAGTAGAAATCAAAGCAAAATTACTGTGATGTTGACTATATAGAGATAAGTATTTAAGTGCACAAGTATGGACACCTTAGTAGTGAATTCTACACAGCAATAACCGATCGAGGAGAAAGAACTACACAAATCAAGGCTAGGATGCAAGAAACCTAATAACTAACTATTCTGCACAGAACAGGGCTAACCAGGTTCCTGGACGGCAGAGTAATGGTACAATTATCAGATCAGAAGTTGTATTTTCTCACTTCAAGTTGTGAAGTATGGTCTATTCCAATTGATTAATTTAATTCACTTTTCCCCATGGAAGCATTGTTGGGTATTTAGGGTGGGGAAAGGTATACAGCATTCAATGTGTAATAATATCTTCATAAAAATAATTTGAAGGTCATGGATTTACCTGTGCAAAACTGAAATCTACACAAAGCTAATCCCCCCCCCTCACACACACAAAGTATGGCAAAAACCTTGAGCTTGAGAGGCATCTGAAATGAGACCAGAAGCTGACCTTCACAAAGAGGTCAGAGTGGGACTGGGAGAATGATTTAAGCTTTAAGGGATGGCCGTGTCAATGCGAGACTTAATGTGTGTGCTCTAACCGCTGCAACGCTTATCCAGTGGGATGAGATGAAACAACCCTCCACCACAGTGTTCTTCTGCGGCTGAGCTGAGTTTCAAGATTTACAGCATTTCAGCAGACATCCGTCTCCCCTGCAGTGGCCATTGGCCCATGACATCTAAGAATTCCATCTAATGGAATTAACTTTCTCTTCCAACACGGAAATGTAATGGGGGGGACTCTTAAAAGAGACTCTTGCTAAGCTGTCAGAAAAACACAAAGCAAAGGTCTCTTGGCAGGGTTTAACTGCCTTCCAAGATAATGGAGGAGCTTAGGCTAGTTGCCCTTCTGTAGAACAATGTAGGGCAGTTACTGCTTCAACACATTAATTATAAGTAATTGAACCTATTTAGTAAAGGTGTAGGCCTGTTTCCACTTATACTATTTATAAATAGATATCACTAACATCAATGCATTTATAGAGATACCAACAAAATGTTGGTTAGTTAGGATATTCATAGCATTCATTGAACCAATCAGCTGTAAGTCAGGCCCAATGGCTCAGTCTCAATGTTTCAAACAAGACTAGGTGTCCATAGTGATGACTGGGCCATTCTGGTGTATTAGCCACACCTCCAGGCATGCACATTTCAAAATGTTAGCGGCATCAATGTTTGTGGAGACAAAAACATTGATTGAGAAACTAGAGCATATCATGGTCCTTCAGCAAATTTTGGCAGGTGGTAACCCCACAGTTGGCATCTACTGAAACCCCCCCATTTTGTTTTGTTGCACAACAATGTCCACACAACCTCAAGCTCTACCCCAAGTGGTTTCCATAAATGTCAAAAATGTGTTTCAGCATCTGCTAGTACATCAACAACAATCCAGAGGTTGACAGCATTATGTGGCAGAATGTGGCATGGAGACTTAGTGCTTAGTTATTAGGCTTCCTAAAAAGCAAGTAGTTATGATAAGCCAGACTCATATTATCAAAAGCCAAAAAGTGAATGCTGCATCAATCAGTAGAGGTGGGGGATTATGAGCTGGCGACATACCCTGCTTGACTTCATCTTCTGCTGGTTTTGAACTTTCCTCTTTTCTTTGCTTTATGGCCTGTAGCTCCTTCTTCAACTGGCGTGCCTCTTTACGTAGCTCATCGCTGTGGTGGGAGAAATGGGGTTCGAGAATTTAAACTTCAAACACATAACTATAATAAACCATTAGACCTATAACAGACAACAAACAATTCTGTTAGAGCAATAGGCTAAGCACAGAATAAGTTAGTTGACGGTATTAGTAAGTATTAGTAATAATATATATAACTTATATTGAATAAACTGATTTCTGGCTACACTGGTTCATCCTGGCATACAAGCATATACATCCAGTTAAAACTTTCCACATCAGTAGCCTATTGTAGCTGCCCTTGACAAACATTAATTGCTCCGATAGACTGCATGCTTCTCACAGCATAATGACCATGGCTAATGAGTGTGGTTATGTGGGTAAATAAAACAAGAATAAAACACTATACAAGTGTCAGATTGAAGAATGTACATTAAAAGCTTGCTTTGCTCTAATAAATTTGATGGCGCCTTACTAACATGATTGTTCACCCCCAGCTCCCAGGCAGTCCAGGGTCCTGGAAGCACTAGAAGGGATGTTGTGGTTGAGTGGATACAGCAGAGGGCCATAAAACTGCTGCAGGGAAAATAATCTCTATAACTTTCTTCCTTTGAGATTACTAATCCTCAATGCTGCAGTACCAAATTTCCTCAATAAAGCATTAGATAAAGGGAAATGACTCAGAAAGAACCTGAAATTTGTAACCCGTTAAAACAATGTTACTCAACGGTTTACCTAAATGCACTCACTCAAACAATTTTGACTCATACATTTTGGTGTGCTGCGAAATGTTTTCAAAATACATTTATGTGAAGGCAAAATGTAATAAAAATCTACAAAATGAACAAATATGATTTGAACAAAATGTTTCAAATCCTATGCTGTTTGGACTTGATATCTAAGGCTTTTAGATATATTATATACATTTTTATACATTATACATTTCTTTAACAAGAATAATTTGGATATAAGTACATCCACACAGTGAATATGCCTGCGTATTACAGAATATATTTTTAATGGAAGCCATGCGATATCATGGTAATCTTGTGTACAAAGTAATATGTAGACTACCTCCGATACAGGAGATGAACAAAAGGCAAATGCTCAGTGGCATCTTAATAAAAAAAAAACTCCTAACACTTTTCCTCTAGCGGCACCAGATTAAGTAGTAAAAGTGCTGCTGATGTCCAGCCACCCTGACAAAACCTTTAACTGGATGGCAGAGGCAGGCCAAGGCAGATCCTAGCTTCCTGGATGTGAGGTAAGGTCCCTTTTGGCAGGGGGCCCAAAGCCCAGCTCATGCAAGGCTAAATGCTAGAAGTCTGAATCGGTGCCAGCAATGCTGATTATTGTTCCTTTTCACATGATTGAGACTACTGCCAGTTGCAGAGCAGATATGTTATGTTAGGAAATGATAATATTTTTGTACTGCCTGACAGCTCTGTTTTGGTCCCATTCTCTCATGGAGCCACAAAGCACAGGTAAGCTGCACAGTCTGGGCCCCTGGCCCAGAAACACGTGAGGCATCTCCAGACCAAACAATGGCTGCCTTTGTTTCTTACATCTGCTTCTCTGAACCGACATTCATTTTTATCCTTTCCTTTCTTTTTATCTGCAACTTTCATTCCTTTGTTTGTAGCTTTCCAGCTCTCATGTTACGTTCATTTAGTTGTCTGACATTCACTGGGGCAAAGAATTGAGGCATCAAACTTGGTGATGTCTGATATTTTAACCATAAGTGCCTTGGCAAATATTAACTGTTGTGGCTGACTTCATGCCATGTCTCTTCCATGTTAGCCTCCCTGCTGCTCCTAGGGATCTAGGGATGCAGATGAAGAATCAGTCAGACATACAGTCGGTTTGTTCTTCTCTTTTTCCCTGCAGAAAAAATGTCATAGCTGATTCCAAGCGAAGTTCCAAGAGGGGAAGTGGCAGGCAGAGCCGGCCTTGGTCACTGCTGGAGATGTCTGAAGAAGTTGCCTACTCAGCCAGTGTGTAGGAGCAAGGACAACAACCCCCTTTTCTGAGATTCACGTTTTTATTAGGGTATATGGTAAAGTGGACTCAGACGTAACAAACCACAAGTGGGTAAAATAATGTAATTCAATGCCTGTTATGAAGATATAAAACTCAATCACCTACCTCTTGGTCTTGATTTTTTTTTCTGATGTTGTCATGTTGTATACCGACAGAAGAGCCATTCATATAATTCATATAAAATTGAGATTTTTTCTAAGTTAGAACAACTTTATTCAAGACAGACTATTGTCGTCCACCACTACTAAACAGAACAAGTGTATTCAGTGTTTTGAAAAGTATTAATAACTGTATTCTGACATTGCATATTGCATAATGATGGCTATCCATCATTTTAGAACGATAAAATACCAGTTTAGAAAGGCTGCCTTCTCGATACCGGTTAATTATATTTGAGGAAAGTAGCTGTTGTACAGTAAAACACTAGAGCCTTCCAGGACTGAGATCTGTGAGGCCGCAGTGATGGATAGTCCTGTACATAGACAGACCATATATTCTACAGCAAGGAACACACTTTTGACTGAGTGATCATTTTCTGCCTGCCTTGACATGCTGCCATTTGGAAAACAAGAGACATTTCCAAGGCAACAGCCAAACAATTGGCTCCACGGCCCCACTGCCAATAAAGAGAGAGAGGCCAGAAAGGACAGGAAAGGACCCGACAACACCTGTTAATGCACACCTTGAGGCTCAGCAAATTCCTCCCAAAGCCCTCACATCACAACGCTACAAATTCTTTTGTTTCTACACACCTACAATCCCTTCCCTTATATGTATACAAGAAGCAAGGATCATTTTGAATGTGAGAACCCAATTTTTGATTAGACTGGTTAAATCAGATTTTGTTGAGGTATATCTAAAGCATGCTATTCATGTTATTTCAAAGAGTAACAAATATCATAAATTTACTATTTAGGCCATCATCTTATTTAAGCCTAATGTCATAAATCTGGGAATATACACCCTCCTATGAAAGATCCAATATAGGGTTGAGTCTAATGTTCAAGCTTGTTCTCAAATGGCAAAAAAAGTAGTATTAGTAGGTATTCATTGCAACGGTTAAATAAAGAATAACATTTTACCCAGCAAATAACAACACCTTGTGTTAAGAGCTATCCTAGTCTTTGAGGGAGAACTCATGGAAGAAGAGGCTTTGGAGGCGTTCCAGAGGGTGCCCTCTGCCTGTGACTGTCTATGCTTCTATCCAACAACCGGGGGAAGAGACACCCATCCATCCTGTCCTTTCATTCCTCCAGTCTAAGCACAATGACAGTCTTTCAACGGGTCTCTTCACCTGCCAGCAGGAGAGAGACTGTGACAGTCATCTCAAAAAAATAGGGCCTGCAGAGAAAGAAAAGGCACTCGGATGTTCATGAGTTGCCAACCCACCATAGGCAAACCTAGATACATTACGAATCCCACGCAGAGCAGAGAAAACACTTTTTGTGACTCCGCAGTCCCCGCGGCACTAGTCTCTAAGGGTCTGCCAACTATTGTCGCTCTTTCAGACAATTCAAAAAAGTGAAACCCAAAGAGCTGTGGATGATTAACTTTTCATAAAGAAAGCACATAAAGTGATTGGCAATGGACCAAGAACTCTCTCATGAATCAGGACCTTCAATTTAACCCTCTGATGTCTGGCAGGACCCTGAGGCTGACACAGAAATTCAATCATCTTAAAGTAGTGCAGTGATAACTATATAGTTCATCAAAAATTCAATCACTTTCTAAAACATACTAGCAGGCTTACTTGCATTTCTTGGATTTCACTGTATTCCAATTTCCGAGTTATCAAGTAATGACTGAGGAAATTAAATGAATGATTAAGTTAAAATGCTTTCAAGTTAAAATGTAGCCGCAGCATGATGAGTGTAATGTCACACGTTAGCCTTATCCAGAGTATGTCCCCACTCCAGGAGGACACCGGCGGCGGCCTCTCTCTCCGAGCGTGGACTGAAACCGCTCTTACGACTGAGCAAGTGATCTGGATGAATGTGCTAGAATAACAAGATGGCTGGGTGAACTCCCCTCAGGGGGCACTCCTTGGCTTGGTCAATAGCCAAGGAGAACTGTGAGCTAGAGTGGAGGAATCCAACCCCAACACAGGAATTTGCATGACTTTGCAGAGCGATCTGGACCAATCCACACACATTACCCAGGCAGTGGACTGAGGTTCCTCTTTTAGCACGGTTTATCTGCCTAGCAATTATTTACTAGATCACTTGGCTTTCTGGTAGTTTTTGCTACCCAGGATGGATGGGAGAGTAATAAAACCTTTATAATACCCTCTGTATTTCTTCATGATATTTACATTACTTATTGTCAGCTGTGAATTGGTCACTCCTCATAAATATTATTTCTCCATTTGAAAGTTCCTCATCAAGACGAAGATATACATTAAAAAATTCACACTGTCAATAGAAGTTCATGCTGTTCACAGTAAATTTCCACTGTTTTTTCCCCACTCCTCTCAGCTATTAAAACATATACAACGTCTAACCCACACACCTTAGACATGAATTGTTTTCTGGAGCCGTTTCCAGTGAGCAAGTACCCCATATGGGGTAGACATGCTACAGTGGGCCAGAGATGTGTAAACCTGGCAGTTCCAAAACACACACGATCCCACTGCCAAGAACTGGATTATCTTTAGCGACTTTCTGCACAAAAACAGCGTTGAATGCTTTCTTGAGCTCTGTAACCTTTTGCTGAGAAAGCATTGGGTTATGACCGATGACAAGAGACAGGTGCAGCCAATTAATACATAGTGACAAAGTGTCCAGGGTATGGCCACTCGGTCAGGATAATTACTGTCTGGTGTCCCACTTAAGTGTGAGTTGCATTGTCTACAAGGCTGAAAGAATGCCTGCTTCATGTGCTCTGCAAACTTTTATTGTACTAAAAAGATTAATATAATAACTTTGCCTAGCTTAAAGGGAGAAAATCATACCATTATAGTTCAAGTGTTGATGAATGTAATATTTCAAAGGGCTACAAGCCTGGGACAACAACCAAGGATCCTATTTTGGCAACACTTAACAGAACAGACCTCGGTAATGATGCATCATGGGTGTTTGAACAGTGTCATAACAAAAAGTACAAGGTAACGAGGGTGCAAGTTTAGAAAGAAGTTCACATTCTGTCCCCAAACACAGAGAGAACAGCCTTGGTCAGCCTCTTTACTTGGTAAAAGCCCATTACTGCACGACACGTAGCTTGTGATGATCAAGGTGCTATCGTTGTGTATTTAAGGACTCTATTGAATCAATCCACCAGTGTCTGCTATATACAGTATGCCAGAAAAAATGTCTGACTGTTAGGTATCAAAAAAATGATGTGATAACAAGTGATAAAAATAACAGAACAGACAGCAATTCTGTCATTATCTTCAGCCTGCTATAACTGAAAGAGATGACCAGACAGAGGAGTGAGCCAGGGCCTGCTGGCAGAAGCAGCTAACGCTATGTCCCACAGCCATATGGAAGCGTTTTGCTTCTCCAGTCATGCCCCGTCGGGTTTAACAAAAGTGGCGACTACCACATACACTGCTTTTGGGACTTCATTCAGTAGTGTCTTTTATAAAGCAACCCCCCTAAAGAGGCCCTGGATTGGCCTACTTCAAACAGAGAAAACCAGACTTGATCAATAGCAATGCAAAAAAAGTGTCCACGTCTCTCTTTGCCTCCCTGCAGTAGCGTTGATATAGCCACCTACATGTTTTCCAATACAACTATGAGTATAAAAGCTTAGCCAGAGGCACCGGCACCATCAAACATCAAAAATAAGTCAAGAAAAACTTTATGTAAACAGCTGATCTTTAAGTTAAAGATTACTGGGGCCAGGTACAGAAGACCATCATTTAGGAACTTGCACATGTGAACAAGTCCAAGAACTTTGCAGTTGTGGAATATTGCAATGGAATTTCATTTGGTTGCTGGGTAACAATGGGAGATAGTTTTGAGCCGATGTAAAAACTATTTTGGTTTTGGAGCGATTCCTAATTTTCAAGGTTGTCTCAGACTTTAACAGGAAAGATATAGTCACCGTTTTACCTTCCCCCAACTGAAGGGGGGTGGTTATAAAGAGAAATAAACGGAAGACCGGATAACAAAAGCCCTGCTAAGGTCAGCATCGGTCGAGTCAATCAGACAGATTTAGGAAAAGTGAGTGCTTTTAACATCCTCTCCTCTTTCCCAGGTGACTAGATACCAGGCCATGTTCCTCCTTGCGTACAGAGCAGCTGAAAGGCCTCCCAAAGCATCGGTGGGAGAGGGGAGCTCACCCTCCAACAATGCCCCCTTTGTCCCAGACCAACACTGTACCTACCAGCCTGCTCTTTGATTCCCTGCCAAGACAAACCACTGTGTTGGGTTACAGTTCTTGTAGCAAAACAATCTGCGCTTGTGTTTAATATACTACAGTCTGCCTGCATTGGGCTGGCTGTCAGTCAGAGCACACAGCTGACTGGGGGCCCACTCCTTATCCCATTAGCGCTAATGAGAGAAGGGTATGTTGATTATGTGTGTTGATGGGTACCTGTTAAGAGGATACAGACTAGAGATAACTGAACTGTAAGCATCAAAGAGAGATGAAAGATAAATCACTCTCTAAGGCACTGCCACCTCTTTTCTCCTCTCCATTCTCCCCAGGTCTTTTTCACAATAACTTTGTCTCATACGCTATTGCCTCCCACCCTCATCTTCATTTCACTGACACTGTTGGCTCAGGCAGAGGTACTGTTTGCTTCTACTACAGCAGAGTAAGTAATTTGGTTTGAGTGCCAACATTCCTGTTTCACATAGCAGGCCTTGGCGGCTATGGCCAGGTCCATTGATGTTGGTCCAGTGAGCTAGAACTAAGATGTGTGTGTGAATGTGTGTCTATGTGTGTGTTAGGCACAGTGCGGGAGGATGCTTTGCTGACAACGGCAATGGGACTAACAGACAGGAATCAGGTAGACCCCTGAGTTAGTTTCAGGAGAACCATAGCCATAAAAATCGGATTTTGTGAATCCAATATTTCTAGGCCATTAACACCTACGGAAATGTCATTATATGGTTTTCAATATGAAAGCATACATCCTGTCATACAATTTTTCACTAAATGTGTGCACCCATGCTCATTCTGGCTGACCAACTTCAAGTATGAGGCTTTAGTTTGGACTCTTTATGTCTATCTGACTTAATTAAATTTTAAAAAGTGCAGGAAATATCATGAACATGTAAGATGGAAATGCATCTACCTGTCTGCTCAAGAGTGGAAAGTCAGTGTCTTTTCTCCTAGCCTGCTGTGGTCCTTCTGTCTTCCTATCTAGCCTACAAACCAGGACGATGTTTGAATTTGACCACACAGTAAAGGTGGATAAAAATACATTTGGATCATACTAATCTAGTCGGTTCTTATTAGTTAAAACATATAAATTAACCATTATTATCAGCAAGCCTGGTTCAAATCCAAAGTGCTCTCTCTCTGTGTCTGGATCCAAAGGCTCACTTGCAGCAGTGGAGTATTTGAATGTGTGTGTGTTTCAGTGTGTCGCTAATGGGTGCGATGAATGTTGCTGCTCATCACAATACCGAGACAAGGGTAGCCTATTCTTCTCATCTGATTGTACAAATACATTTCAGTGGGCTGCTCACAGCTTTTGAATAGTGCTTGGTGCTTGATCATATTTTCTTGTACTATGTAGTTCAACAGCCCCCCCATCAGGTTGCTCCACAACATTACATGTGGAACAACAATATTACATGACACTGCCCCAGCTATTAGTGACCAACGCATTAGCCAAGTATCTGTTAAACACACCTGACACCTGTTGGATATAGGTTAGAAACGGCAGGGTTTACACTTCTACTCCGACCAAAACCCGCTGTAGAGAGACTCAGGTTTGAAAGGTCATGAACAAAGAGGCCTACCTGCGACTGCTCTTCTTCCCATGCTCATCCTCACTGGGCTCAGTCTTTTTATCTTGCCCTTTGTCTTTCTTTAGCTTTTTAGAGATGAGTTCTCTCATCTTCTCTTTCTTGTCGGAGTCATACTCTTCATCTGTGTCCACGTCCTCATAATCGTCTGTCTGACGGAACACATGGAAAAGAGAAAAGCAACTATTGAAATCTTCTAGGGGCAATGATACAGAACTTATATCGATTTTTTTTTAATTCTCACATTATGTTCAACCTACCTCTGCTGTATCTCCGGCTGTGCTTTTCTTGTTTTTCCTTTCAGGGTAAAAAGGAATATAGGTAAATTGAATGTGGATATGATGCAGATGATCAATGTGAGAAATGGTTTCTATTATTGTACATACTTATCAACTGCTGGAACAGAGCTCAGTCTGGGATCGTCTTTCAGGAGGTCGTGGCTGCTTTTGCTTTTGCCCTTTAATGTCTGAAGAAACAATAACAATGTGTGAGCATATTAATTGTATCTGTTTTAATCTAACTTTCATATACATTTCAGGAATTTCCTTTTCATTTAGGTAAGATAGCAACTTTGCACAGATCTCTTGTGAAAAAACCCCTCTTATAAACACTTTTGTTTTAGGTGTTTTAGGGCCTTGAAGTTTGTGAAGACAGTTTTACCTAAAATAATTTGTAGCTAGAATTACTAACTTAGACAAATGTATTACAAGTTACTTAGCAAAACCAATTTGGCAGCACAATGACCGGCACCCAACTTTAATATAGGAACAATATCAGTGTTTGGATGCAAATGCATGGACTAAAATGTAGAGACAGATTATAGATATTGATTTATGAACGTTGATATTTGTACATTTTTGTGTTAAGAACATTATGCTAGTTAGTTAGACAGAGGACTGCATCTAGCAAATCAAGCTAGCTAGTAAGCAGATATAAGTGACCAGAGGTTGTCATTTCGTCCAACGTTTTGCTGAAAGAAATATTAAAAGCTTGCAACAGTGAGAGAAAAGAAAGGATTTGCTTGACTAAAGCTCTTATTTTCTTTTGTTGTAATCAAAGTTAGGTAAAATTTCAGTGGGTATTTTTTGTGTGACTGTAGAGCTGTTGTGTTGTCTCGTTCCTAGTAAGCACAACCCATAATTTGTCGTAATATCAGTACAACCTTCTCACAGAGAATCTCTTGCTTGAGTGGATGTTATGTTTGTGGCTTAACAATGTATTAATAATGTTGTAAAGACTAAAGGAAATGTGCAGCCACTGTGGGGTTTAGAGGGCAGATGAAGGAAAAATTGCTCATGTCACACCTATACATTTTATTGTCATTTATTGTAGCTTGTGATGTGTGACAGGCATAAGGAGGAACACCACTGGGAGCCAATTATAACAACCCAGCAGTGAATTCATACTCAACTCTGAAAGTAAATCCTGAAGAATTACAGAACTATGTAGCTGAAATTCAATACCTGGCTGACTTGATTCACCATCTCCTCTTCTTCTTCAGCTTCCTCCCCAAATGACAACAGACTGAAGTTCCTATAAATGTCAACAAGTAAAAATAACATTAACAATAATAATAGTGAAAAACTGGAAGTCTGTTGACATCAGAAAGCCAAAGCACTCACTTAGTGGCTTTTGACTGCGATTTCTTTCCCTCCTCTTTATCTTTCTCCTTTTTGGTTTTCTTAATTTCACGAGGAATGATGTCATCGAACGGAGAATGTAACACCTTGAAGGGACAAAAGATTTTGACATCGGTAATTCAGATTGTAGAGACTAAAAAGAAGTCAAGCAGCTGGATGATGCTATGGCGTAAAAAAAATAACAGCAGGACATACCTCAGTAGTTCGTATCTTGTGGGGATTCAAAGGTCTTTCCTCATTGTCACATTCAACTTCTGCTAATCGGAGTATGTTATAAATTGTGTCTCCTGTGACCTGCGTTAAGAGATTGTTGAAAAAAGGCACTGAGGGTAAGTTGACAAAGTAGTCAAAAGATTTTGCAGTACCCCTTTCACACAGACGAGCCAGGAAAATGATGGTATGCTGATCCGGGTCCATCCGTGTAGGAGGCAATTCACACTGACAGGAACGTCCCGTGTTACTACCGTTCCCACCTGGGACAGGCCCATGTACACAAGTATACTTTCTTAACTGTCACTTCTTGGGCTTTCACCTTTTAACTTCATCTAAAGCAGATGTGTGTTACTAAATGAAACCTGCACATAACTATTTACACTGTACAACCTTATTCGGGTGTTTCTTGTCGTTGCTGCAATGTCTCAACTCTGTGAAGACAACCCTTGTACAGTCCGCCTTATACATCACACTCGTGTGCCATCGAGGCGTGGCCCCACAGTTTGTAGTGACCATTCAAACTAAGTGGAGTACAGTTTGACCCAGGTCTCAACCCTGGTTGTGACTAGAGCTGTTTTGCAGGGTGAACTTACCCAGGTCAACCCTTTCCCACTGACAGTTGACCAGTATATTTCCTGGGTCATTAAACTGGTCTGAGAGGGGTACTGTAGTAACTTGCAGTTTGTTTGCTGTCAGTGCAAATTATACGCAAGCAAAATAGCATGTGCAATGGCAATGTTATTCTCATCATTAAGACTAGCAAGCATTTCTCTGAAACTCGACAGTCAATGGTGTAGACAGAAGGGTTTCTGCATTTCCCAATGTCTATTCACCTTTCCAAATATGGTGTGTTTGTTGTTGAGCTCATCTGCACGTCCCAAGGTGAAGAAAAACTGACTTCCATTATCATGTGGCCCAGAATTTGCCATGGCAACCAAACCTCTCCGATTGAATCGCAATCTAGAGTGAAATTCATCCTAAAAGGGGGAGCAAAGAAAGACAGTTGAGAGGTGTTCCACCGTAAACCAAGAAAAGTAGATTTCATAAATAGTCTAATGCTAAGTAGATTTCAGAGAAACCAAACAATAGTTCTACTAAATTCATTCATAATATGGAGCTTCTAATGTGCCAACCTTATTATTACTGACTAGTACAATGATTGTTGATTAATTAATACATTAAAAAACAATTCATAAAATGTTAATTCAATGTGTCAGTTAATAATTCCTTTTTATAATTCTGTCTTTAAGCGATGGATAAAATAATTAATTTATAAATTAATTTGTAAAACGATTTATAAAAGAGGAACCTAATTTCCTTTTACTAATGTGTTTTCTTATTAATTTTGCATTTCACAATTAATTTGTCTCCCGCTTTATTATTTCTTAATTATTAAGCAACTCTTATTAATTATACGACATGCAGTCAGTGTAATAAGAGGAAATAACAGGAGCTTTCATTGGCCAGCTGTTGGCCTGTGGATTTTCCAGTAGGCTATAGCATGTTGCCAACACTATTTCTTTAGATCATAGATTTGTTACACAGAACGATGACAAATAAGAAGCAGAGACAGGAGCCTGACCTTGAATGGACGGCCATAGATGGACTCTCCACCTGTCCCTGATCCAGTGGGATCTCCTCCCTGAACAATGAATTCTGGCACCACACGGTGGAATAATGTGCCATCATAGTAACCTAGAGGAAAGATTAATACCATAGTAAAGAAACATATGTCTAGTGTTTCCCATGCAATGTTAATATTTGGGTGGCCCACCCAGGTAAATTAACAGCCTGCCAATTTTGTTTCTTTTGAAAACCATTCTCCATATCAACACAAGTAACTAATGACTAGATTTTCACTGCCCGGGTTTCATATACTTTTGTAGTAAACTGAATGAAATGAAATGTTTTCGCTCATGTAAAAACATATAAAACATTGTCTCCTGTGATGGGATGATGAGTACATGGTAGATACATACTGTATTTGGATATAATAAATAGATGTTCCAGGGGCCTTTGCCGATATTGTTTGGGACTCCTGTCTGATTCACATCTTTCTATAGCTATACTTTGTATACCTCCTTAAATCTGATGATGTGAGTAGCTTGTTTGCACATCTGGACACATTTTTGTACATATGTTCACCCATTTGCACTCACTGAAATGTGACTACCTAGTAATGCACTTTAAATCCAATGCTGTAAATCCTTCAGTGAAGACACTGCGACTTTATTTATTTGCTGCATTATTTTCAACATGTTTGTTTTGTAATTACTAGTTATACATACTTATTATTACACATTTTACAGTTATAAAATGTATAACATTATACAGTTTTTACACTACATAGACATACACATCAAAACCTTCAGCTTATTGTGAAGCAGGTTGCCATTACTTCCCAGAGCAATCCACCGTACAGTTTGTACAGAGATATTTTTACTTTACTTTCCCAATACACACTAATGAAGCAATGTTCATGGTGGTGGGGTCATTTCTCACACATGCAGTTTTGTCCCTCTCTCTGTCTGCTTCTTTTACTCCGTCCACCTCTGTATTTAAGTAAATTCATTCACTCACTCACTCACTCGCACACACACCCAACTGCTTTGTCAGCAAGTACACTGACATTTTCTTCTGAAATTGTACCCCATGTATTTTGTTCTAGTCTTCAGTACTCTGTGCTTGTCTTATTCTTAGCTGTATCCTGTTCTCCGCAGCGACCCAATTTCCCCATGGGGATCATGAAAATTTCATCTAATCTCATTTACTTCATCTACTTAGTGCCTTCTCTGATGTCTTCCTCCACTGCTTTTCGGGTTGCTGCCTCTCCTGCACTAGTCATTACATTTCTTGCACCCACCTAGACGTCTTTAGTTGGAATACCTGTTTTTTCATAAACTCCAAACTTTTTGACTCAATGATCATCCATACAATCCTGCATTTTATATAGTTTATTATAACTTTTCCTTTTAGCACCATTTTCAGATCAAGGTTAACAGATGCTCATTCCCTGTTTTCAATAGCCTGGACTCCACTCAACTGACTCAAACTGTGCCTATCCTTGCTGGCTTAGTTCTATAAATCTCAACTTGTGTGCAGAAATTGTCAAATACAACGATTAGCATGTATTTATGGAGCACACATGTTTTATTAATGAGACCTCAGATGACTGAGGCAGACTAGGACAGGGTGACTGATTTTGACTGATCATGAGCAGTCTTGAGCAGATCGGTAGGGGTGTATTTAGTTTTACGGAACATCTCCAGCATGCTAAGAAACACAGTAGGTCTGGCAATAGCCAGTAGGTTATTACCTTCCATACACAGCTGTACAAAGTTCCTACATGCTTTAGGAGCCTCTTTGGACCACAACTCAATGTCAATGTCACCTGCTGAGGTCTTCAGCAGGACCTAAGAAAAGATCACAAACAATGTATGTTATTTAAAGATTTCAGACCATGTTTTCCCCAGATAATCTAGCCAACAAAAAAAGAAATCTAAAGAGATGCTATGATATCACCCTTTTGGGGGTACTTTTAAGGACTGTTCAGCCACTCTTGGGTGGATAAAATGGCACTCAAACTCCATTCAAGAAATCAGTTTAATGTTGCCTTCCTTATTGGCAACGCTGCAAACACGTTAGGACATGACTTAAGATCCTTTACAAGTCACCAAGAGCCACTCTTCAATTCGGCGTATAACCAATACACCAATCAGTACAAATATCAATAAAAATGTCTACTTTCATTATTGGTTCGTAACTTCCACTTCCACAATCGTCTTCCATCAAAATACACCATGGTTGACGGCAGCGAGCAAAGCCAACCAACACTAAACATTTTGATTTTAGTGGAATAATAATAATTGGTGGTGTATGTGTATGCCGCATTGACCAAAACAATACTATAAGGTCTAAAAAATAAGCTAAAGCATGGTCGCATTAAATTGTCATATTTCTGAACGGAGTCTGGCGTGACTCTGCACACAAGGCAGCGTGCCGTTGTCCTTCTCGCGGAGCTATGTGAACATGTGTCTATACAATAAAATATGTGTTAAAGCCTCTTAGTGGAAAACATTGTCGGGCCTGGGTACGATGTTGTGCTAACAGTTGAAATTGCAAAGATTCGCGCTCACCTTTCCATTTGTTGGTGGCTCTTGAATGTAAATATTGCTCATTCCGCCGCTGGGGTTGTTTTTGGTAGCGTAAGAAAAGTAGGTCTCATACAATGACTGAAACGTATAGCGCGAGAAGTGGAAAAAATGTCAGTAATGTTTGTTACGTTAGCTTGCTTTACAAGTATCAAACATCATACTTTGGTGTCTACAGCCATATTGGCAACACACGTGATCGTATTGTTTACTTCCAGCATATGGGGATAGTAATTAGGAATATTGTTTTTGCTTTATGGTTTATTTCGATAATGATGGTTAAATGTGTTTTTTGGTTTTTGAAAATACGAAAACAAATCAGTTATTTTCACAGCTGTCAGTGTAATAAGTGTTTTGACGACAGATAAATACATCGCTATAATTTGAACACCCCTAAAATTGTCTGTTGGTTTGATCCAAGTGTTTCATTATAATCAACCCTTAGAAACAACAACCACCACATTTCCACTACAGCTAACTCGTGTAAATTAGATAAAATCCTAAAAACAAAGATATTTCTGAGCTAAAGAATAAGAATTGTTGCAGGATTGACAAGTATATGTTTTTGCCAGCGATTTATTTTTCACAATACCAGCTAACGTTATATTTTACCAGGCCTAAAAATCACCCAACGGGAAAGTTTGGTGGGACACGCTAAATAGCGGTCAACTACTTTATTATTGTTGTTTTAAAAGAAAAGATAGTGTACTTGAGCTTGACAGCTCCTTTACTTACAGATTGCACACAAGATCAACCCTAAATTCTGTGTGGCATGGGCTATAAACTCGTATGGGTAAACATACAAGAGGGGAGGTCCTCGGTTAAAGCAAATAAATAGGTTCAACAAGATAAGATAAGATAAGATCCATTTATTACATTTGGGTGCACGCAGGCACGCATGCACTAACACACAACACAACACAACACATGCAGGGGGAACACACATGCAGGTAGGGTGTCCAAATGAACTCTTGTTCTGCATTTAACCCATCCCAGCCGACCGTCCTCCAGGGGCAGCCAGGAGCAGTGGGCAGCCCTAGGCGCCCGGGGACCAACTCTGTTCTTTTCTCCTCGTCGTGGTCAGGACAGGATGCTGCATGTTTTTAGATGGGGTTCTTATTGTAGGAGGAGACCCATGTGAACACGGGGAGAACATGCAAACTCCACACAGAAAGGCCCGGGAGATAACCCACCTGGGCACCCCAGAGTCAACAGCGCCCCAGGCGGGAATCGAACCCAGGACCTTCTTGCTGTGAGGCAACAGTGCAAGCACTGCGCCACCGTGAACACCCAATATATGACGAGTAGTGGGCAGAGAGCGG